>OX442366.1:24686356-24813856 GCA_949357725.1 Hyperoplus immaculatus | reverse complement strand
AGCTTATTTAATATTGTTATGAAAGAGTAGCTACTGTTTAAGATAGAAGCTAATGACGATCTTAATAAACTAAACTAAACTAAACTCATACACACACAAACACACACACACACACACACACACATACACACACACACACACACACACACACACACACACACACACACACACACACACACACACACACACACACACACACACACACACACACAGATAAATGCACAGGCAGGACACATACTCAGTCAGATAAATAGACACAGTCGCTCTGTGCCTCACAAACACATACACACACACTCCAGCCCTCGGGGATTTTTTTTTTTGCAACAAGAAATATTTGTGATGATCTCTGCGGGCTGTGGAATTTATTTTGCCAGGTTGCCTCGCTATCAGCACAACACCACAACAGACTGATCGCTCATTTTAAATCAAGCAACACTAATAAGCTTGTCAGCACTAGAGTTGCTGCTGCAGAGGCAAACAGAGCAAGCAGGAAATATGATTTTCACACCGACGAGAATCACTGACTCTCACATTCATCATCATCTCACTAACCAAAAAGTATGTGTTGGAAAATTCAAGGTTAGGAATATATTGTTTTGATATTAATTTTCAATAAAAATAATAAAAAAATTTGTGTCCTCACGTAAAATTAGAAATATCTAAAAATCCAAATCTCAAATATTGATTGAGATTTGAAATAATTTGTTGATCAACAAAAGTGTAAGTCAGTTATAGTTAACTGAATATTTTGGGAGTTTTGACTTTTGATTGGACAAAACAGTTGATACTCATTGTGAACCCACTTCTTACCACTGCGATCTATCTGTGGTAGAGGGACAGTTATGTTGTTGAAACCAGCGAGAGCCACGTCGTCCCAAATGCTCCGTCATACAACGTCTAATTAGCTAATGTTACCAGGCAACAAATAGCCTAGAATTCAATCCACTAAGCAAAGAGTTTTGGGCTAAAATTGCCTAGCAACAGCAATTAAGTTGAAAGGAAGTTAAAAAAAAGAAAAAAAAAATCAAAAGTGCATCTCTCAAGGCTTAAAATAGTTCCCTTAATGTCTGTATAATCTTTAATAGAAATTAGAGTTTGATTAAGAATGAGAATGAGAGGGTGGCAGAAAGAGTGCGTGAGACAGTCCCATGTGTCAGGGCGGCTACTAGTGCTACAGGATCCCAGGAAGGACAAAAGAGGGGTGATCCGATATTCTCAGGGCCGCAAATCCATCACTCTTTCAATTAAATAAGATACATCAAGATTCAGTTTCACTCACTGAGTACATTACCTTTAGCCAAAATCAGTGGTGAGAGGGGGATCTGTCTTCTGACTGTCACGGCAACGCTCAAAGCCATCTGGGAAGAGGTACAGAGCCTGACCACAGATGGCATATCGGGTGACGGGCTCTTTCGTTCACTTTCTCACCCCGTCACTTATCAATCATTCTGCTGTACCCTACCTCTCCTCTTCTTCTTTGCTCGCTAACGGCTTCTACAAAGTGATTAGTAATGTGAAATTAGTTGAGTTTAGTTTAGTTTATTTGTTTATAGTATCGTGGACAGTCCCCTTTGATTAACTGTACAGTAAAAGGAGCCGCTTTAGCCTATTTGGCTCATTTTCAGCTGTAGTCCCCGGCCAGTTGTCATTAGGCAATGTGATGATTTAAATTACCTATTTTTTTTTCTTCGATTGGCTTTGTGCATTGGTCACAACCGAAGCCACATGTTCAAAACTCTTCACACAGTCTGTAAATCTTCAGTTATGACCAATGCCCGAAAGCGATCGCAAAAGACTGCAGTACCTTCTTTGCTCACTAACAGCTTCTATACGATTAGCAATGTGAAATTATTCTATTTATATATTTTGTTTCATTGTTTGGGATGGCAAAATGAGGATGAATTTGAGATTTCTTCCTGGGATCTAACATTTTGGTTAATGTAGTCATTGAATGCATCTTGACCACATTGGACTATCTCTGACTGTATAAAAAGTTCTGAACATATGACTTGTATGAGTTGCTAAAAATGCACTAAAGCAATCGGAATTTTTTTTTATCAGATTCATACCTTTTATTTTCATTGCTCAGCATTTCAAAAGATAAGATAGATGAGATAAGACATAACAACTTTATTGTTCCGTATTAGGGAAATTTGTCTTGGGCTCCAAGCAGCTGCATCACAAAACACACAAGTCACAATGCATCTTCACACATAGAACTTACTGTACATTATATAAATTACATATACAGTATCTCACAAAAGTGAGTACACCCCTAACATTTCTTCAAATATTTCATTATATCTTTCCATGCGACAACACTGAATAAATGACACTTTGATACAATGTCAAGTAGTCAGTGTACAGCTTGTATAACAGTGTAAATTTACTGTCCCCTCAAAATAACTCGACACACAGCCATTAATGTCTAAACTGCTGGCAACAAAAGTGAGTACACCCCTAAGAAAAAATGTCCAAATTGGGCCCAAAGTGTCAATATTTTGTTTTGCCATCATTATTTTCTAGCACTGCCTTAACCCTCTTGGGCATGTAGTTCACTAGAGCTTCACAGGTTGCAACTGGAACCCTCTTCTACCCATTCATGACGACATCAAGGAGCTGGTGGATATTAGAGTCCTTGCGCTCCTCCATCTCCCGTTTTAGGATGCCCCAAAGATGCTCAATAGGGTTTAAGACTGGAGACATGCTTGGCCAGTCCATAACCTTTACCCTCAGCTTCTTTAACAAGCCAGTGGTCGTTCGGAGGGGTGTTTGGGGTCGTTATCATGTTGCAGTACTGCCCTGCGGCCCAGTTTATGAAGGGAGGGGATCATGCTCTGCTTCAGTATGTCACAGTACATGTTAGAATTCAATGAACTGTAGATCCCCAGTGCTGGCAGCACTCATGCAGCCCCAGACCATGACACTCCAACCACCATGCTTGACTCTAGGCAAGACACACTTGTCTTTGTACTCCTCACCTGGTTGCCGCTCCACACTCTTAACACCATCTGAACCAAATAAATGTATTTTGGTCTCATCAGACCACAGGACATGGTTGCAGTAATCCATGTCCGTAGTCTGTTTGTCTTCAGCAAACTTTTTGTGGGGTTTCTTGTGCATCATCTTTAGAATAGGCTTCCTTCTGGGATGACAACCATGCAGACCAGTATGATGCAGAGTGCGGCGTATGGTCTGAGCACTGACAGGTTGACCCCCCACCCCTTCAAGCCCTTCAGCAATGCTGGCAGCACTCATACGTCTATTTTCCAAAGCCAACCTCTGTGTACGACGCTGACCATGTGCACTCAACCTTCGTAAACTGGGCCGCAGGGTGGTATTGCAACATGATAACGACCCCAAACACACCTCCAAGACGACCAGTGGCTTGCTAAAAAAGCTGAGGGTAAAGGTTATGGCCTGGCCAAGCATGTCTCCAGACCTAAACCCTATTGAGCATCTTTGGGGCATCCTCAAATGGAAGGTGGAGGAACGCAAGGTCTTTAATATCCACCAGCTCTGTGATGCTGTCATAAATGGGTGGAAGAGGGTTCCAGTTGCAACCTGTGAAGCTCTAGTGAACTACATGCCCAAGAAGGTTAAGGCAGTGCTGGAAAATAATGGTGGCCACACAAAATATTTACACTTTGGGCCCAATTTGTAAATTTTTTCTAAGGGGTGTACTCACTTTTGTTGCCAGCAGTTTAGACATTAATGGTTGTGTGTCGAGTTATTTTGAGGGGACAGTAAATTTTCACTGTTATACAAGCTGTACACTGACTACTTTACATTGTATTAAAGTGTCATTTATTCAGTGTTGTCCCATGGAAAGATATAAAGAAAAATGTGAAGAAATGTGAGGGGTGTACTCACTTTTGTGAGATACTGTATGCACTTATGCATAAAAATTGCTTAAGTTAACAGTTTGAGTGACAGTTCATGAAATACGAAAAGGTAATAAAAAAACTATTTCAAAGTTATAAAAACACAAGTGTAATAAAACCGAGAAAGTAAAGTAAGGAGAGTCATTGTGTTTCATTCAAAAATAGTCCTTTCTTAAAAAATAGAAATATTCCTGCAATGGCTGTCTTTAGTTAATTTGTTAGACTTCATTCGTTGCTCACGTTAATATTCAAGATTACTTTGCAAATGTAATTCCCAAGTTCAGGATTATCTTCCTAAAGTTTTAAAAAGGAAATAACCGTAAAAATATCTTATACATCTTGCATTTTTGTTGCCAAAGTAGTGAGGAAACGTCTAGTGCTAGTGAAGCATCATTTTCTCTGTGATGAGCTCTCAGTTCTGTGACACACACACACACACACACTCACACACACACACACAGACACACACACACACACACAGACACACACACACACACACACACACACACACAGACACACAGACACACATACAGAGAGCGGTGTCTCGGTTCTGTGGGCATATTGCAGAGTGATGCTTGGTATTGGCTCTGGTGCTGATGACTGATTTTATTGACTGGAAAATTAAATCACTTTGATATAGAAAGTGTTGGCCCGTAGCCGCGGCCTCTCCACTGAGAGATGCTCCTCACTACAGCAGTTAAAGAGTGATGAAATTTTTTTTAGGATCCTCTGCAAACAGCCATTAAAAATCACCTTTTAATTTTTCTATTATGGTGTGTGGTAACAAGGCATGACGTTTTCATATTTGATTAGCCAAGCCATTCTTATCCCCAATGCCTGTATTCATAATAATTTCTTTTGCATTTACAACAATTAGATTTTTTCATGTCATCTGAAACATCCCATGCATCCAAACTGTACACATGATGTGTGTGTGTGTGTGTGTTTGTTTGTGTCTGTGTGTGTGTGTGTGTATGCGTGCATGGGTCTGTCTTTGTGTGTGTGTGTGTGTGTGTGTGTGTGTGTGTGTATGTGTGTGTGTGTGTGTGTGTGTGTGTGTGGCCTTCCTTGTTCTTCCTGGAAGCAGAGGCGCAGGTTTTGCTGGAAGGTGGATAGTGTTGCTGGTGTGTTTGTGTGTGTGTGTGTGTGTGTGTGTGTCTGTGTCTCTCTCTCTGTGTCTGTGTGTGTGTCTCTCTCTCTGCCTGTGTGTGTGTGTGTGTGTGTGTGTGTGTGTGTGTGTGTGTGTGTGTGTGTGTGTGTGTGTGTGTGTGTGTGTGTGTGTGTGTGTGTGTGCTGTCAGTAGCTTGTGTTTAGGATGGATGTGTTAGACAGAGGGCAGGCGTATCACGGTGTCACCCTCTCTCAGACCACCGGCTGCCACGCCCCACAGTCAATGGCTTGTCCGCCTCCGCATGCCTCTAACACTGCCTCTTGCTCTCAGAAATTAGAACAAATTGATCCTTTTTGAAGAGTTCAGTCCAGGTTTAAGAAAAATAGACGTATTGGGTCATGTGGAGATTGGCAGATAATCCATTTATTGTTATGTTCGATCATTATGCTTTTCTCCTACTGTACATGTTTCTCTAATGTTGGGGATAAAAATTAAAATAAAATATATGTTAGGTAATGTTTTTGATCATAATAACACAATATTTTTTATATAATTTTTTTATGATAATAACATCACACATAACTAAATACATCTTCACCTCACCACTTGATATTGTGGAAAGACTTGAGGCAGTGGTCTGGTGGATGATGCCATCTTTAGTAACTAGCTTCTTGTCCTTGAAGGCCACCGCAGCTTCTGTAAATTCTCCCAAAGTAAGAGGTTAGTAAGGGAGCGATGCAATCTAGATTTTTCACCACTAGATGATGCCAAATACTCCTATAATACACATATAACCTTTTAATGAATTAAAATAAACTGCTATGGTCCTGATATCTACTTAAAATATGCTTCCTGCTTATACATTAAATTGGACAAGGACAAATGTTCTGACTCAAATGTGTTTTTTTTTTTGTGTTTTTCAGAGGAGGATTTACCAGATCCGATGGACGACAGCATTGAGAAGAACAACAAATCAGGTCCAAACCTCATTACAATCTTCTACTAATTTGAACATTTCCAGCTTAATAGGCAGAGTAATGGCTTTGGGAAAACAACATTGTATTTTGCTTTTGTTTAAACTTTTGACCTGTATTCCCCCTCTCAGCTTGGTCGTCAGATTATGCAAACTACTACCAGGGACTGTGGGACTGCCAGGCGGACGAGCCGGACGAGCTGGCCTTCCAGAGAGGAGATCTCATCTACATCATCAGCAAGGTCAGTTATAGTGGAATGAAAAAAGTTGTTAAAGCCCCTTTAAACCTGGTTAAAAATAGTATAAAAAAATAAATAAATATATGATATCAAAGTTGGGCGTCTCAATACGCTTTTACAAAAATTTTTTTTTTTCTATTAAGATTATAAAACTTAAAAAACTGCTTTTTTACTGTCTGGAATAGACAGTTTGACAGGACTGTGTGGGCGTGGCCGTATCAAACAGTCTCCATGCCAACAGTCATTGTTTTTATAGAACATTTGGGCGTAGAACTGCCGTGATTGGTTCAAAAATACTCACTGTGTCATAGGAACCAGAGCATAGCCCATAGTCTCATCTAAACCGAAATTTTGTAAAGCTCATCAAATTTAAATGACAATATCTTTGATTTGGATTGATATATATAAACCCTAACTCTTTTCAGATGCTTTACTATCATGCAACTAACTCCCCAACATCACATAGTTAGAAGGATTGTGTGGATTTGGGTTTACAGAGGCTTTGTAAATTTCTCTCAGTACTCTTATCGACACACGTTTCCTAGTCAGTTAAAATGGGAATTCACTCTTCTACCGTTCATCTCTTAATGGCCACTGTCTCCTTATTGCACCCTTGGCTCTCAAACACAATTACATTCACAATTATAGCAGTTTAAAATGAGTCAAATGTGATGTAAACCGTGTAAAATGTTGTAATTATTTAAGGGTTAAACAACATCAAACCGCAGATAATCTCTTTGTCCTCATTTACTTTCTGAACATGCTGATATCCCCAACATCTAAATCTACTCCGTTAGTGGAGCAATTGTATCACGAATGCAGCAGTGAAGCATACACACACACACACACACACACACACACACACACACACACACACACACACACACACACACACACACACACACACACACACACACACACACAAACACACACACACACACACCATTGTCTTTCCTCGCAGGCCACTAGGGGTGAAGTGCCATTTCGGGCGCTGCGTAATAGCACTGTTGTTCATTATGGAGGCCTCTATCATAGGGGTTAATTGAGTAGGCAGTCATGCGTAGCCCCTTGACATAAACTGCAGGTGAAGCCATTCTGCATACTCTGGCTATTCTCTCCTCTCTCTCTATCTATTTCCTTGGGTGTTTTATGGCCACTGTGTAGTTACATGCAGAGTATCTACCAGTGAAAACGCCACTATACTGGAAATCAATGGCTTGTAATTTAGGCACTTTTCCACTATGAGGCATTCAGGGACTTGTTTCTGAGGGTCGTTGATATTGGATGGTTTGAAATTGAACAATCATGTTCTGTGTTTAGGGCTAAATTATCTGTAATTATAGTGTATTCAGCTTTTTGTGTGTGTGTGGGTGTGTGTGTTTGTGTGTTTATGTGTGGTTGTGTGTGTGTGTCTAGGTGGGTGGGTGGTGTTTGTGTGTTGGTGTGTGTGTGTGTGTGTGTGTGTGTGTGTGTGTGTGTGTGTGTGTGCGTGTGTGTGTGTGTTAGTAATTATGTGGTAGAGATTGAGAGATGATGTAGTCAACATCGTGATTTCTTGCATATTTAATCAGCAGTGTGTGGGAGCCGGTGAATTTTAATTATTTTGGGCGTTTTTTTTTTTTTAGTACAAAAACAATAATGCTCTCAAATCGTTTATGGTAAATACAAGAAGTCAAGGTTTGAGATCCAATATTTTTCAGTTTTGATCTGATTCAAATATCTGGGTTTTGGATATTGGCCGATACCGATACTGTCTGATATCATAATAGTTCAAATGTTCAGTGTCTCTGGTTTTACTATTTATAGGCATATGTTTGAGTAGAATGAACATTTTGGTTTTATAATATAAACTACTGACAACATTTCTACCATATTCCAATACATTTTTTTTCATTAAGAGCATTTTCAATAGGTTATGTAGAGATGAAGATTTAAGAAAAATCCAGACTGGTCTCTTAGTTTTTACCGGAGCTGTATGTAAGGGCTTTCGTAACACACCAATTCTTATTTAAAGAGCAAACGAATATACAACAATGCAAATAGGTTTAACATTGAAATGTATTCAAACCCAATTGGAACTACAGTAGATATATTTGAAGCTTTTTAATGAATAAATTATTTTTGAATGCGTGATGTGATGTATGACAAAGCTATGGTCTTAAAATGTAATTTACATACAAAAAATGTACTATGGGATTTGAATGAGTGGCATCATTCCTATTCGATGAGATTTCAGCCATATCAGACCCAATATCAAAATTGTCTCAAATCCATCCCATCCCTAGTTTTTTTTTATTCAGATAGATTAACAGTATCAAAGAGCCTTTTTGTTTATACAAGAGCAGATATGGCACAGGTGAAAAATGCTTTTTCTTCACACGAGATAGACTTTTAATTGAGCTTCAGATGGCAGTGTCAGATTAATGAGATGCCAGCCTCTCCTCTCCTCTCCTCTCCTCTCTTATGTCTGTGTGAGCGCCTTCCTTGATGGTGGAGAAAATGTCAAAACAGCCATGTCCATTTTTCACGCGCGACGGATGACAAAGGCGTGGCGTACTTGAGGAAACAAAGGACCTACTGGCTCCGTGCTACAGCCTCAGCCCTTTCTCGGCATATCAACTTTCCCGCATTGTATGGATCGTATTACTGCCTTCTCTGAAAACCTTTAAAGGAAAAACTTAGTCCAGGGTTTGGAAGCCAACGTTTTTTAGGTTTGGAGTATATATCTCACCATCTTAATAATGACACAGATTACTCTTGTTTTGTCAAAGCGAACGCTAAAGTCATAACACTGTAGTAGTGACGGACTACAAGGAAGTATCCTAACTATCCTGACCAACACACACACACACACACACACACACACACACACACACACACACACAAACTATCCTGCTAGCTAATGGATCCAAAGCGAGCGCCTGGTTGTAAATTATTTAAAAAGGGGCCGATCTCCGGGACAGCTTCCGAATGTTTTGGTTATGTGGGGATGACACTGCTCCGCCCGCGTGTGTCCCCTGTACTAAAAAGCATGGCATTCCCCTCTCATGAATAGCGTTATTTAGATTATGGCCTTTAATCGCCTATTTATTTTAACGAGCCCCTCGAGGGAGTAAGAGGGCTTTCCCCCTGCGTCTCTATACCAGTTTTTTTTTTACCGGGTATTCCTTGAGAACCCTGACCTCGATGAGTGAAATACGGACCCTTGGCTAGAACTCAAGTCTGTCGCTTAAACTGTTGGGGGGGGACGCAGACACATGAAATGGCCGTAATAAAACCAGGGCCCATAAATTCTGTGTGAGGGTGTGGGAGGCCTGTGAGGTTGTCTCCGTGCTGTTATGTCAACACTGACCATAATTACAAGGTAATAAGGACACGCTCTAAGTGCTAAATCAATGGCGCTAACAAACTGTTATTTTTAAAGCTGGGATGTGATTGACTGCTGCAGTGCGGAATGGGATAGCCACAGGCGCGGTGTCATATGGCTGTGAACTGAGCAGAACATGCCGATTGTATAAAAGGCCCTCATCCATCATTATTGATCTCTCACTTACAGTAAAGTGGGGGCATTTTTACTGTATTTGTGTTATTCCCCCCTCCCCACCCTTGTGTGTGTGTTCGTGTCACTGTGTTTGTGTGTGTATCTGTCTTTCAATGTGTGTGTGAGTGTCTTTCAGTGTGTGAGTGTGTGTGTGTGTGTGTGTGTGTGTCTTTCAGTGTGTGCGTGTGTCTTTCAGTGTATGTGTGTGTATTTCAGTGCGTGTGTGTGTTTCAGTGAGTGTGTGTGTGTGTCTTTCAGTGTGTGTTTCAGTGTGTGTGTGTGTGTCTTTCAGTGTGTGTTTGTGTGTGTGTGTGTGTGTAAGCATATCTTGTGTATCACTGACAAAGTAAATAAATTAGGAACCTCACAACTCATACGAATCCCATTAGTTCAAGAGAATTAATCTCGCAGCCGGTTTCAGCGATGCCTAACTGTAGCGCGCTGATACATGAGCTATAAACACACCGGCAAATTCATCTCGTCTGAGTTTTTTTTTTTTTTTTTTTTTGCTCTGGAATTTCATTTCTGAGAGCTTGCGATTTTCTAATGCGCATTATGGCTTTTATACACAACGTTTCAGCGTGCGATGACAAATACTGGCGTGGTAAAGTACTAGTTTTTTTTGTTGCATATCACCAGTGTACTTGTGAGGTCTTAAAAGTATTACAAATGTATTTAATAATCTCAATATAAGGCCTTTAATGTATTGAATTTCACTGACATAGTATTGAACTTCCTTTACAAAGACCTTACATTTTTATATTGTCCTGTTTAATACTTGGAGAGGGGTCGTTATGTGACAAATAAGCACCTTTTTGATTTTGTTATTAGGAGTATACACACACTTCACAAAACTGTCATTACATTATATCAGTGTGAGTATATTAATATGAGTTTATGATATATGTTCTGTATTGGAAGTACCTTTTAAATGCAAGAGAATTTCCATTACATCCTTCCTACTTTTGCCAGCCTTGACGTTGCCATTCAATTTTATTTTAAGTGGCATTAAAAAGGTATTAAAAAGTCTTATATTTAACTTGGACATCCCTGGGGGTACCCTGATATTTTCTTCTACTCAATTTAAGTCGTTTGAGATGTCCCACACCTATTTCCACTGCATCATTGGCTGAAAATAGGACCCATAGTCTATTACAGTATCAGATGAATTTATCGCAGTGTGAGTTAAAGGGGATTGTTTCAACTTCCCCCCCGACGCGTGTAGAGCTTGTGTACTTTGTCAGCCATGTCCCTTCCACTAAACCAGAAGGTTGTCCGGCATTCTTTGCCTTTTTAATTTATGAATCCAGAATCAAAAGACATTGTGGCGGGCGCTACAGGTCAGCTGTCACATTCCGGTATTCCCACAGGCACTCACGGAGAACGGCTTGAGTGAGTGGGAAGAGATTTATGACACACGAGCCCCGATTCCAGGGTCCTTAAAACTCTGGCAAGCTGCTGCTGCTGCTGCTGCCACCCCTAACTCTTTCTCTTTCTCTTTCTCTTTCTCTTTCTCTTTCTCTTTCTCTCTCTCTCTCTGTTTCTGTTTCTCACTCACTCTCTCTCTCTTTCTCTCTCTCTCTCTCTATTCGTGGACCAATCAAAACACAGAGATTAGGAGAAGGCTTTAAGCCAATCAGGCGCGTCCCCCAAAGCAAAAAATGTCATATCAAATTTGGCCAAAGAAATGTTTCAGCTGCAGTTGCTTGTTAGACTATGACAACATGGACACCAGTGACACCTTGTGGACGTTTTGAGAATGATTTTTATTTTTATTTTTTAAATTGAATGACTTATACAAACACCAACATCACATTAACAGCCTTATAGATGTAGCTGCTGCGGTTTATACTCTTGGATAAATACAAGTTATGATTTGAAAATTGAAGGAAAGAGTTCTTAAGGTAATTTTGTGTTTCAGTTGAGACACTGCAGGTGAATAGGGTCAAAATATTAAACTAAAAGATGTCATCATGAAACTTTGCCAGTTGATTACTGACATAAAAACAATTATTTTTTGTGTTGCAATTTTGTCCAAATGTCTGAATAAATGTATATATTTATTTATGAATAAAATTTGGCTCTTTAAAAACTAAAAATCTAGATAAAGCCAGAATTTAAATCTTGATTCATAAGATGTACATATTAAAGTCTAAAGTTTTTACTGAACAGATTTTGGATACAGCTTTTATTTTATTTTATACATCAAACTATACTATGTTAAGATCTTAAAAGATGCATTTTTTGGCGATGTTTTAAGAACAAAACGTATCGGACAATCAATTCACAACTAATGAAAGAATCCTTTTGTCATAACCTTCAGAACATAGCCTGATTGAATAATAAAAGTTTAGTTGATTTCAGTGCTTCAGCAGTTAACATTTTTAGTATTGGAAAAAACTAATGTTGAGATAATTGTTAAAGATGGTTGTATAGGAGAAATATACAGGCTCAAACAGACAAGGTTTAGTCAGATAAAAAACACCTTAATGTACATTTTGGACCTTTTATTCATCCTGGTATGAATGAAGACATGTTTGGAAGCAAAATAGCCAAAAATCGCAAATTGAAAATAAATCTGATGCTTTTGCCTGCAGTGTCTCTCTATTTAAATGTCCACTTATTTTATTCCATCCAGGCCTTTACCTGTAATAGTATTTTCTTTAGCGCCCTAACACTAACAAATACACACCTAAATAAAGACTTTCAACTTTTTTATTTTATATTAGTATGAAAGAACACATGTTATGGAAGCAAAATAGACAAAAAAAAATAAAAAAAATGTATCTCTTGATTTAAATGTCAATTATTGTATTCTATCCAGGCCTATACCTGTACTAGTCTTTATTTAGGGCCCTAACCTACTATCTATCCATGGCCCTAACACTAACCGACCTTTTCTCTGTTTAACAAGCGGCTGTGGCCCGATGTCCCTGCAGGTCAACCCGATACAATACGGCTCAAAGTAAAAAGGAAAAGTATGAAAACAATCAGATGGGAAAAGTCAAGCAAGACACACAAAGAGAGTGGATCTCTTTTATTCTTTTGTGTGTGTGAACCCCTATCACCCCCCCCGCCTCCTCTAAACCCTTTCTCCTTTTCTCTGTCACACACACACACACACACACACACACGCACACACGCACACACCGACACACACAGCCATTTAAAGACCCCCTACTGCTATTGTGGCCATAGACACCAAGACGCTATAGACAAGGCAGGCAGGCAAAGAGGCAAAGACATCCTATTTACCACCCGAAAGTAGCAGGGGGCTAGTCTGGGGTTTGGGGGTCACGCAGAAGGCAGCGGTCATCCTCCGGTCAAATACAGTAGGTCATTATTCAGCCGCCCAAAGCCGATAGCAACCCCACCCCCCAATCCATTCCACTTAATTATTATGAATGAGGGGCGGGCGTAAACAGCCATCGTTACAGACACTCAGTGGCATACACAAATCTACTTTGAATTGCTATTAAGTTAAGGAGCTATCTGTTAAATCCCTGGCGTGCATTAGAAAGAGGAGTGGGTTGGATAGGTTTTTTTTTATTTTTTTTATTAAATCTAACCCAGTCAGTCAGTCGTTCCCTCCCTGAGATATTTTTTTCAAACGTTCTCATGCTCTGTCATGTTTTCCAATTTGAAGCCAATTCGCTGATTTAATTAAAAGCCCACTTGGAAAGGAAAGAATGGACACTAAGTAGCCATTGAGATCTCATCTCCGTTAGGTCGTGGAGAAATATCGTTGTCCATATTTTTCCAGAAGGATTTCGATAAGATTTTTTTTTTCTTTTTTTTTTTAGGCACATAATCTACATTGCCTCCTTTTTAAATGACTTAAAGGACTTTCCCCACACATATTATCAGGTCATTTAGTGTAGAGTGAAGAGAGTTTAGGGGTTAAAGAATCTCACAGGGCTTGTGTGTGGTGTAGGCGTCCATGTTTCTTTGTTAGAATGACCAGTGTTTTGGGAGAAGTGCAGAGAGAATTTCAGTGCATCTGATGAGTCTATGTAAAAAAGCAGAAGGTTTCTTAGTACATCTGTAAATTAAACAGGTGGAATGCATTATAATACAGATTAAAAGGCCAAAGTTTTTGTAGATTTATATAAATATTTTTGTCTTTGTTTCCGTTTATGTTAAAATCTGATATGTCCAAACCTGTGATACTTTAAACTACAGCTTTTATAGCATAACTTTAACTTTTTCATAAATTTGTTTCTTTGTACATCTATCCGGCTTTTTAGAGCAAGAATTTTTATAATTTGTAACTTTTTATTGGCTGATTTTTATCGTTTCTTTATTTTCATTTGTAATTTGGATGACTTAAGATGACTCCGTTGTTTGTCTTATACTGACGTTGTTAAACAGGGTGAATTTAAAAGGGTAGAGTAAGTTAAAAAGGGGAAAAGAAAAATTAAAGTGAATTCTCACACACATACTTGCAAAAATTATGAATTAATAGCGACCTTAACATATTAGATGTTTCGGTTTGCCTGGTGAAGATAGGTCTAGTACCTTAATGTTGTTATGTGTTAAACCTTTTTTTGCAAGTAAGACAATTTGCAGGAATTAGCTTTTTTCAGTCTATGTAAAAGAAGAAAACAACGTAAGAAAGAAATTGTAATCGAGAGTATGCTATAGCGGAAAGGGCTCCTACACACAGGAGATGGAAAGGGAGGAACAGGGAGGAGAGGAAAGGAAAGGAGAGAAAAGCAGGGAGGGAGTGGAGAGGGAGAGAGAGAGAGAGAGAGCGAGAGAGGGGGGGAGAGAGGGAAAGAGAGAGGGAGAGAGACACACACACATACACACAAACACAGAGTAACACCCAGGCGGCGGGTTCAGCGGCAGGGCAATGAGAGACTTCCTGCGCTCCATCACGCCCGAGGCCTGCCTCAGTCAGCTGGTGGCCGCGCAAAGATGCCTCATGTGTCAGGCTTATTAGCACTCCCCCTAGTTTGTATGCATTTGGGATCCTCTGTGTGTGTGTGTGTGTGTGTGTGTGTGTGTGTGTGTGTGTGTGTGTGTGTGTGTGTGTGTGTGCGCGTGCGTGCGTGTGAGTCTCTTGAGTGTTTGTATGTAAATGTGAGTGTGTCTTTAACTGGATCACGTGAGTGTGTGTGTTTCTGTGTGTGTCTTGCTAAATCGTGTATATGTGTGAGTGTGTTTTTTGTTGTTGGTTGGTGCTGTATCGTGTGTGTGTGTGTGTGTGTGTGTGAGAGTGTGTGTTTTCCTGGATTCTGTGTGTGTGTGTTTTGCTTTATTATGTGTGTTTGGGACGAAAAGGAGATGAACATGGACAGAATTCTTTGTCGAAAAAATACGTTTTTTTTTACGCCGTATTTTGTTTAATTTGATGACGATAATGCCACCGCATCTCCCGTTGTCTTTCAAACAAAAACGTTTCCAACACCAACAGCCCTGATCTGGTGCTGTCTCACCTTCTCTGTTCTGTTAGCTTCAGGCTCGGCTGGCTGGCTGTCAATCCGTCCTGTGTGTCGGGGTGTGTGAGCGATGTGCCTCTCAGAATGCCACCATTAGCCAGCCCCCTGAGTGGTAAATAAACGATCGTGCCGGTACACTGCAGCAGGTGTTGTCAAGGCAACCTCTCTCTCTCTCTCTCTCTCTCTCTCTCTCTCTCTCTCTCTCTCTCTCTCTCTCTCTCTCTCTCTCTCTCTCTCACACACACATACACACACACACACACACACACACACTCTCTCTGTGGAGGAGTCAACGGGAGGTCAACGAGTCACCACGCAGCAGCCGCCACGACACGGCGCTGTTTTGTTCCCCAGATACACTATAAACACACACACACACACACACACACACAATCATGACAAATACACACAGTACCACACACACATTCACACTCACACACAGACACAGTCACATAGTACACACACACACTCGCACGTATGCACATACATACACACACAGTAAAACACACTCTCACACACACACACACACACACACACACACACACACACACACACACACACACACAGAGTCGATTTGATCTGTGTCCAGGATGCAGCAGAACACACAGTCACCTCTCACACTGTGTCCTGGGACCTCTTTAATGAGACCAGCCCAGACAGTTCCAGGTGCTCAGACACTTCATTTCTCATCTCACTCTAGTTCAGTGCTTCTTTAGCTTTTTTCAGAGAGGCCTATGTTCCCCCTCTGAAACTGGTATTAAACAAATGGTATGTAATCAAAGGGGCCCACTTTAGCTAGCAACATATCCGATTACAAAGCCTAGGCTGTGTATAAAAACTGGATTTTTTTCACTGCGCACACAACACAGTACAGACAGGTAGCTGATTGTGAGGAGATATTCACTTTAATTTATTTATTAAATACAGGGACAGTGCATATTATCAAACATTTCTGTCAATATGCCAGAATTAGCCAGAAGGCTATTTTTCATCTGCAGTCCCTAGACAGATGGTAAAAAGTCACCCTAAAAGAAAATAAGTTACACATTTATATAACACAACATGCCTATAGTAAAACGTACTATTAAAAAGTAAGTAAAGTAAAAAGTACTATTAAGCTAAAATATACAATAAAAACACAGCAGAGCAACAATCAGACAACAGCAGACAATAACATTGATTTTGACAAAAAGTGATTTTGACAACAAGCATTCTCAAGAATCGCCATTTTCACCTTTAACTATTACTTGTATGTTTATTTCAGTAATTATGCATTACCCGTATGTTTTGAATGAACTTTTTTTTAAAATCTCATGTCATGTACCACCTGCAGTTCCCTGTTTGAAAATTACTCCCCTAGAGCATCTTCCATTTCAGACGAATACTAAACAACTTGTCCCATCTTTCAACCCACACCCACAATGAGCCGTAAACGTTAACGTCTCCGAGTTTTTAAGATTCAAAAAAACAAATCAACCGTTACCCCAAAAGACACAAAAAAAAAATATATAAAACAAAACAGACGGAAGGAGGGAAGAGGACATTTAGGAGTTAGCGCGGTTCTTGTCATTTGGGTAATTTACTCTCTCCACGCCTGTTGGAAATGTCCCTATTACAGCAGGTGTACTCTGGATGAACCCGCGTTTCAGAGTACGGGGGGAAAGATGGACTCGGCACGCCTGACAGACTCCCACTGCCATTGGCACCCGGCGCGCTCTCGTGATGTAGCAGGCGTATTAAAATGGCGGCGCTGATAATCCAAAATACTTTTTTTTTTTTCGGGTTAGAATTTGAGAGCGAATGCACAGATGTGCCGCGTAGATAAATAAAACTGTTCTGTCAGTATGGTTGGTGGAATAGCAACGCCTGTGACGCCCCCAAGGGAGAGAGATTGTGTTTCGCTCCCTCTCTCCAATGCCTATCCCCCCCTCCACCCCCCGAAAAGTCTGTCTGTAATCAGGAATGGGAACCTCAGCCAGCTATCCGCATCCAGACTGCTCCCTCTACACACTCTTATTGGGAGCATAAAAAGGCCATTTTCGGACTTAACTTTCTCCCCTGGTTATGAGCTCAAACACACACTTGATTTGCCAGTTGGAGTTCGTCAAAGAGCCAAGCACACTTTTGGGGGAGAGGGGGGGTGGGGGCGGGTGTGTGTGGGTGTATGTGGGGGGGGGGGGGCACATCTTTCCCCTAGAAGATTTTGAGCTTGAAATACATTTCCTGCATTTTGGGTGAATTTTGATGTGCAAATTCGGGCCTTTTCTGTATTAAAGGTGGAGCCAGCGAGTCTGGAGTTTGCTTGTTGTCCAAATCACTTTTTTGTCAAAATCATTGACTATCTCCTCATGATTCACAACCCGTCCATACTGTGTTTGCACTTTGTTAATACACAGCTTAGGCTCTGTAAACTGGCTCATGACCCAGCACCAGTGTTAACTAACATGACATTTTATATTGGTAAGAAGGATATGAAAATGTTTCGACCCCCATAACTGTGGGGTGAAAAATGTACCTCTTCTTAATATTGAGGGGGACATATACCAATATCTGCACCTTTGCTCACACGGACTCTTTTGCTTATTGTGCGAACCTGTGTGTGCTGCTAGAACGCTCTAGTCTTGTGGTCTACACAAACACACACACAAACAAACACACACACACACACACACACACACACGGATGTTAAGAGATCCATCCGTTAGTTCTGTCCAAACCGCTCGTTAGCTTGAGGCCTCATTTCTCTGGCTTCACCCAGGTGTCAGGGCCGGATGATCGGATGAACCTTCCACCACACACCATCCGTCAGGGTGTGTGTGTGTGTGTGTGTGTGTGTGTGGGAGAGTGTGTGTGTGTGTGTGTGTGTGTGTGTGTGTGTGTGTCTTTACAACTAGAACCTGTTAAAACGTGAAGAAAAGAACACCACAATTTTGTGCATGATAAGATAATCATTAAGACAAGACAAAGAATCTGGTTTCTCCGACAAATTCTTTTAACATTATTTGTGGACATATCCTTTGTTTACAAACCTGTTTACAGAGCCTAGGCTGTTTATTAACACCACCATATCTATTTGAACGCACACATAGTTCTTTAATGCTTGTCCTCCCGTCTTTTCTGTGATGTTGTAAAGGGAGTTGCCGCAATGCAAAACAAAATTCAAACTTGCTCTGACTATGGTGTGCGTCTGCTTTCATGTGCTTGCACATCCGTAGTATGTGCTTGAGAGTAAGTGAGCGTTTCATCTTCTCCTCAATGCCGAGACAAAGTGTTCACACAGCCATTCTCAATCTGCTAGACAACAGAGCAGAGATGAGTGACCACGCTTTCAGTGGTGTGTGTGCGTGTGTGTGTGTGTGTGTGTGTGACAGCAGGCTGTTGGTTCCTTAACGCCCTTCTGCTGGTCTCTGGCCAAATATTGATCCACTACAGTTAATCTAGTTAGGGCCCAACTGCTTGTGTGTGTGTGTGTGTATGTGTGTGTGTGTGTGTGTGTGTGTGTGTGCACGCTCCGATGTGGTTGTTAATTTGACACACGATCCTAAAAGTGATACACTTGTGAACATATGTAAAAATGGTTGAAAGATTTTGTCATGTAAGTTAGTAAGAGAGCTGAAATTCACTTTTTCACACCTTGAAAAAAGCGACGAAAACTGTCTTGTAAAATGCATGTTTAAAATTCCTCATGCGGGCCCTAATATTTTTAATGTCTCGATAACTCAACCAAATAACTGGTTGTGTATAAATTGTATCTTACGTGGATTTTAATACATTTGAATGTAACATTAAATCTCACATTACAATTATTTTTTCATACTTCCCAAAGGCAAAACACAAGTGTAAAATGTAAAAAAAATAAAAACAATGAACAATAATCAAACCTTTTATTCAACCTCCTTTTTAAAAGAGGCCCATTTATTTTTAAGGTCAAAGTTTTGCCTCAAATGCATATCAGTGTGTATAAATTGAATTCAATGTCTTCTTGTGGGATACTTTCCTGTTATTTCGCCCATTAATCACAGTTATTGTGCTTCTTTACAATTTAAAAATATATTTTTGATTTTATTTGTATTTAATGAATAGCATGTCTATAAAATCAGTCTGATCCTGTTTCGTTCCCTTTTTAATCAAAGTACAAATTTGTATTATTATTCCAGGAAAAATCACATGTTCAGCTGTTATAGCTTCTAAGCCGTTTCAATTTAAATACTCAGTATCTCAATAGTCTTCCTTACAGTTTTTACCCGTTTTGTAAAGGAAAACCCCTCGAAGTTAATGCTCCCTTAATGTCTTCTTGAATATCGTTCGTGGCTATGTTGCGGGTTGGCTTTCGTTTCTCCTGTATTTCCTTTGCTGAAGTTCATACGTTACAAAAACATCTTTAACTTTATTATTTCTAGTAGCCACTGCGAGGGACCGTGGCCACATATAACTGCAGCTCAAATCATTGAAATGGTTCTAATGTTAATAACAAAAGGCACACTGTAGTGCACTCAAATACAATTTAAAAAACGCAAGATCGGTGCTTCATCCTGCTTCGTTTACTCGTCCACTATCCCCTCGTGAGACTTAATGAAGTTGTTTATATTCAAAATGTGTTCATATTTTTTTTCTTTTTTTTTAGGAGTACAACATTCACGGTTGGTGGGTCGCTGAGCTGAACGGGACCGTAGGGATTGTCCCAAAAGACTTCTTGCACCCTGCCTACATCCTGTGAGCTGAAAACAGGTACCGAGGAGGATAGGCAAGCATACTCACCCTGCGTTCCAATCCCCCATACTTCCCTACTATTTAGCGTGCAAGAAAAAGATTTAGGATGTCCCAATACATGCAAGTCAATTGTAGTATGCTGAAAATACATAAATGCCCCCCTAACTTCTTTAGCATTTTGGAGTATTCGTCTTTATTCTTGACATTTCTCGACATGATGAAAAAAAAAATCTTCCTTATCTGATTTTTTTTTTTCTGCAGTGGCCCTAAAACTCTTCTGTACTTTAGTATGTAGTGTAGTAAAAAGAAAGAGTATGTGATTTGGAACGCAGGGATACTCTCTTATCATCAACATTATGGCGCCATTACCGTGGCCCTAATACACAGAAACGGTCCCCAAGGTGCCCACTAAGATATCCTTTGAGCTAGATTCCAGTCGTTGACCTGTCGTTTATGGCATCTGCTGGCTGGAAGAAGTACTGCATAACAGCAATCTCGACGCCGCAATGGGCAATATGAGGATATAAATGTGGGCAACAAAAGCATGATTACTGCGTCCGTTGTCCTATTTAAGAAAATTATTTTCCTCTAATACTGTAAGATAGGCAAGGTCTTAAAATGGAGGCTGAATAATTTATGCATGTTTCTCTGATAATGTTTTTTGTTTTTTTTTCTTGCAGATACACCAGGCCGTGCATTTTAAAAACAGATCGGTCAGATAATGCTTTGGAATTAGAAAATTATTATTCTGTAAATTAATTCATGTAAATTTAATGCTACAGTAGTACTTATTCATGTACACTATAAACCATTTGTAAAAGTCTCTTTAGTATTTTATATCATCAAAATAAATACATCAAATATTACATTTTTTTAATTCTTCATAGGCTAAACTATTATTTAATTTCAATACAATAACAAAACATTATTATTGATAAACAATTATTAATGTGGAGTGATGCATTTATCAACTTATGTCTTGAAATTATTAGAAATATATAGATCTGTCTCTTTTCTTTTATGTGATATACATTTCTTTCAAAGGTTTTTTTATTAAATGTTCGTAACAAAGAAATTGTAGCACGATTAGTACAAATTTTTCCCCTTTTTTTCCCCCCCGAACATACCCCACCCACATCCCACCCTCACACCCAACAACACAAAATATACCCTACAAGAAACAGAAATAAACAATCAATATGAAAAAAAAACAAAAACAAAAAAAACACAAAGAAATAAAATTAAATCAAATAAAAGAGGGGGGAGGTAGCTACTCTTCTATAGTTATTGTTGGTTTTTTAAAATAATTTAAGAAGGGGCGCCAAATTCTGTCAAATTTATTCTCGGATCCCTGGGTTGTGTAACGTATTTTCTCTAAATTCATACATGCCATAATGTCTCGAATCCAATGTGAGTGGGAAGGAGGAGCAGGATCTTTCCACTTGAGTAAGATAGCCCTGCGAGCAAGTAATGAGGTGAAGGCCAGTACTCTCAGCTTCACTTTAGGTAAGCCCGAATTTGGTGCAATGCCAAAAATTGCAGTGAAAGGGTTCGGCTTAATTTGATGCTGAAGTACTTCAGAAATTGTTTGAAAAACTGATGTCCAGAACTCAGTCAAGGTGGGAAACAACCAGTACATGTGAAAGAGTGATGCCGGTGCGCTCTTACAGCTATCACAGTTCGGGTCTACATCGGGGAACATACGAGCTAATTTAGTTTTAGATATGTGGATACGATGTACTACTTTAAATTGCACAAGAGCGTGTCGGGCGCACATGGAGGTAGAGTGTATCCGATCCAGGACTAAATCCCACATGCGATCTGTGAAGGCAGAGCCTAGGTCCTGCTCCCACAGGGTTCTTATAGCTGCTAAAGAGGGGCTATGCAACTTTGAAATAAGGTTGAAAAACACAGAAATTGAGCCTTTTAATGTGGGGTTTACAGAAAGAAACAAATCAACATGGTCGGCTGGCGGTTATGTGATATACATTTAAAAATGTCAAGATGTACAATATGTGAAGTATTTAAACTACATTCCATCTGGAAGATAAACCCAAAATGATGAAAAAGGGATTTCATACATGATCTGATTTTGATCAAACTCATTGTGTATCATTTTAAGCCACTAGGTGGCAGGATTACTTTATACCTACTGTGTGTGTGTGTGTTCCTAACATCAATAATATGAATCTTCAAAAATAAACATATTACAGTCACAATAAAGAAGAAAAAACTATTTATTTGAAATAAAATTACATTGTATTTACATGTAAAACATCACTCAGGTTATCATCGCCCCTTTGAAAAGCAGAGGTCTCATTTGAATATGTGGAATCTGCATTATTTAAATATTTTTTTATTTTAAAAGCGACTCAACTTTGCAAAATATAACTAGTCATTTACACTGCAGAAAGAAAGCAAAACCCAGCGCTCTACAATCCACCTACTGGATCCCAATATCTGTGACACGGGAACTCTGGGTCCCTTTAATGACAAAATAAAAATACTACAAAAATTAAAAAGAACAAACAGCGGCAGTAGTGTGTGAAAACAATATTGAGGTCAAAATGCTCACACACACAGACAGACAGACAGACAGACAGAGACACAAAGCCCTACTGGATGTATGGTTGTTCTGTGCTCACAGATCTTAAAGTATGTGTTTTAAATGTAAGCTGAAAAAAAACTATTCACCCTGTACAACTGTTGGTTAGAAAACAGCCCGCGTAAAAGTGACGTAGACCCGGAAATTGTGTAATAACAAATAATGAACCTTCTAGAATGATATAAATACGTTCCTGATACAACGCCCATATTGTAAATGATAAAGAATAGCGAAAATAAATCTGTGTATGTCTTCAAATGCTAAAATAAACCCACTAAAAATAACAGAACGTTTTATAAAACCGACAAGAATGCACTTTATCATCAAGATCTGTGTGTATTGCACAGGCTTTTCCCAAAGTGAATAATACAGCTCTGGAAAGAAAATTAAGAGACCACTCCAAATGCTCAGTGTCTCTCGTTTTACTATTTATAGGCATGTATTTGAGTAGAATGAACATTTTGGTTTTATAATATAAACTACTGACAACATTTCTACCAAAATTCTAATACATTTTTTGTCATTAAGAGCATTTTCATTAAGTAATGTAGAGATGAAGATTTAAGAAAAATCCAGACTGGTCTCTTTAATTTTTTCTGGAGCTGTATTACTGGTATTCACTGCTTACACTGTTGGATATAAAACATTATTTGCACGTATAGTTGAACCGTTATGTGTTTCTAAACTGGTTAAATGTTGATGTGTTTTTCCTCCGTAGACCCCCCCAAAAAAAAACAGCCTAAAACAGTGTGTTAGTGACTTATATCAGCTTTACACTTCAGCTATTGAGCTCACAGTGGGACACAGTAGTCGACTTAAATAATACAGTGATTTTATGGGTTTCACATTAACTAAGGCTGTAAATGAGAGCGGGGAATAGCAGTGGGGGTTTTAAAGTCTGTCTTACAAACAAAATAGTCAAAGATAGCTAAAGTACATGTACGACTACCCTGAAACTGTTTTTAGTCGCTGTAATTGTTTCTTCTGTCCAAAATAGCTGTGAAGAAATCTCAACCTTAAGGGATATAAGATATAAGTGAATAAGGAATAAAAAAACATAGTAGTTGAAGTATAACTACTGATAATGGCTATTCAAAAAGTCAGTGTTTTTCCCATTTAAATGATTAAAATTAGTACTAAATATGATGTGACACTATAAAAATGGCTACCTAATTTCTTTAAAGATTTAGAATATTTCAGGAAGGTACATCTGGACAGTCGGAACAATAACAGCAAACAAAAACTTTCATGTGAGTGTGAACATAGTCTTGAAAAAAATGTAAATCCAACATTACATTTTTTAATTTAAATGTATATTTGAGTCATAATTAGTCCGTCAAATGGTTCATTGTTGAAATATATCCCAAAAAAGTAATGATTACATTTTTATTTTAAGTTTAAAAATGCTCATTTAAGTTGCTTACACAATAATAACCTTTACCATTTTAAATCTTCATAACTCAACCCAAGATGCAGGAATTATTTTAGTGAACTTGAGCACCATCTGCTGTCCACAAAAAGCTATTGTCCATGGCAGTGAAGGAAAAACAGGCAATATTTAGTGTACCTGAGTGCAAATGAGGAAAAATTTAAAATTAAATGTACTTTAAAAAAAAAATAAAGAAAAAAAGTTTTAAAATATTTGGTACTCATAAAGCGCATTATGCCTGTTTTTTTAGCAGACAAAACCGGATCATCCACATTATTAAAGCGGTATAAAGTGAGCAGATATTGTTCCTGCTACGTACATTTCAGAACTACACTACTTCAAATCTGTCACGGACTTCTGCTTTTGCCCCGTTTGATGGCTGTACTTCTTACTAAAAATGTATTCAATGTATGCATATTTCTTTTGGTTAGGTATTTTGTAGCCAATTTTCTTGGTCAGTCAGTCAGACAGACAGACAGACAGACAGACACACACAGGGACTAATAAGGGATCATCTTATCCTTTCTTATTACAAAAGAGCAGGGGCCTTCAGTAGAAATCCACAACAGATTTGCAGATGTTTAGCTGTGATACTCATCTATGTGTAACTACTGGATTCCGCTAAGTTTGCTTTCGGCTCATCAGGGCGTACAGCTGACCTCCAAGATGCTAAAGTCGCTGTTTTCAGTCAAATCTGCCGCGGTTACAGCTGTGTTCAGTTCCAAAGAATTATCCAAGTCTGCGATGTCTGTGATGTATCGAATGTCCTCCTCCTCTTGTGTGGAAATGCCTTCTTTCTCCCCGGGACATCCGTTAATGTGCAGGTCCAAAATGTTTATACTGGATGCCTCTAACTGGTCTGGAGAGGTTTTTACGTAGCCATTCAAGTCCTCTGTCTCATCAGCAAGGCTTTCCTCATCGCTAACTTTAACAATGCTTTCATTGGAAGAGTGCAAAGACTGTCTGTCCTCGTCACCACTTTCATCTTTGGTCCCGATTAAACCCACTTCCCGTTCGACTCGTTCTTGGTTTATTTGTTCAACGACGTCATTGCATTCTTCAACTTCTTCTTCGTGGATTTCTGACTCGGTTGCCGTTTCATTTTTATTTTCCGATTCGTCACATTTTTCACTGTCAATGTCTAGATCTTTTTTTTGCGTGTCAAGGTCTGTAAACTCCTCCGGACTGGCGACATCTTCAACTAAATCCACTTCCTGTTCGACTTGTTCTTGGTTCATTTGTTCAACGATGTCATTGCATTCTTCAACTTCTTCTTCTTCGTGGATTTCTGACTCAACAGGTGTCGCTACTTTACTTTTCGATTCATCACATTTTTCATTGTCTAGATCTTTTTCTTGCCCGTCAAAATCCGTAAACTCTTTAGGACTGGCGACACCTTCAACTAAATCCACTTCCTGTTTGACTAGCTCTTGGGTCATTGATTCAACAGTGACATCATAAACTTCTTCTTCGTGTGATTCTGACCCAACCAGCGTTGTCTCTTCTTTACTCTCCAATTTGTCACTTTTTTCATTGTCCAGCTCTCCCTCTATTTGCTCAGCGAAGTTCTTAAACTCAATCGGACAGCTGATCGCTTCAACCAAATCCTCTGTTCCCTGTTCGACCAGCTCTTGGGTCATTTGTAGAATAGTGACATCATTGGCTTTTTCTTCTTCATGGATTTCTGACTCAACCGGTGTGTCCTCTTTACTTTCTGATTTGTCAAACTTTTCGTTTTCCGATTCTTTTAGCCCTTCGGAGTTCCTTAACTCCTCGGGACGGCCGACATCTTCAACGTGACCCTCACTTTGTCCAATTTGTTCGAGACCGTTAACTTCAGATATTACGTGATTTTCAGCGTGAGCATCATCCCCCAAAACTCCATTGTCTTTAAAATCTGAATTGGATACAGAAGTCGCACATGTTTCTGGCTCAACATTTTCCATACTCGCCTCCCCAGAACTTTCCTCCTCATTCTTCTCCTCCATGGCAATTTGATTGACAGTTTGTTCTTCTGTTGCCAATACATTTTCTAAAACCTGATTTTCAACTTGGGGATCTTCTTGAGAACCAGTGTCACTGTCCTTAAAATCTAAAATGTCTACTGCAGTCACACATTTTTCTGGCTCAAAATAGTCTCCACTTGCCTCCATCAATGTTTCTTCATTGTCCTCTGTATCTAGATAAACAACAGTCTGTTCTTCTGTGTCTAAAGCTAGAAAGCTCTCCTCTTCAAAGCCAGCTCCCATGGGTGAGTGAACCTCCACCGGTGTCTGTATCAAACAGCTGAGACTTCCAGGCTTGTCGTTGGGATTGTCACCCAGGAAAAAGCTTGTCTCTGCTGGGCCACAGACCTCGACGACGGCCTTGACAACTGCCTCTAGATGGTTCTTCTTCTGGTGAACGGTTACTGTAGATTTGTCCTCGTGATTTGACTCAACCGTATCGTCGTCATGGTCCCATATCTCCTCGGTTACAGGGTCATCGCAGGGTAGAAGTTCCGGGCTGTCGGTTTCTTTAGTTTGAAGGCAAGGCTGGTGAGGCGCCGGGCTGTGGAGTGGGTGAAAAGAAAATAACACTTTAAGTCAAGTTCGATTGAGTTAGGAACTAACTAAAATACAGTGTGTAATATCAGAGTTTTGTGGTGACACTCGATTGCAATGCTACCTAGTCTAGCCCTCCTTTTTACAGAAGCTACGGTGGCCTTTAAGGACAAGAAGCTAGGCTGGTGAGGGGCCGGGCTGTGGAGTGGGCAAAAGAAAATAACATTTTAACTCAAGTTCAACAGAGTTAGGAACTTGAAAAAATACAGTGTGTAATATCAGCGTTTTAAAATATATCTAGTGGCGACATTCTCGATTGCAATGCTTTCTAGTGTACCCCTCTCTTTCGGTGAATTTACAGAAGCTACGGTGGCCTTCAAGGACAAGAAGCTATAGTTACTAAAGATGGCATCATCCACCACTACTGCCTCAAGTCTTTCCACAATATCAAGTGATGAGGTGAAGATGTATTTAGCTATTTATTCTATAGTACTTCTTCTTCTTGGTTTTCCAACAACTCCAACAAGTTTGACGGTTGGGGAAATACACTTTCACATCGTCATATCTGAATCTAAATATGAAGCTAGAGCGCGGTCTGCAAAAAGCACATTGTTTCACGTCAGTTTTAAGGAAGTTTACCAACGGCAACTTGTGGTTTCATTAGGGGATTTTTTCATTGGCAGCGGGCAGTTGTAGGTGAATTTTGTTTCAAAACGGTTTGCTCCGGTTTCCAGTCATTTTGCTAAACAAAGCTGTTGGCTTGAGCTCATATTTACTGCACATATACAAGACTGATATCAAACTTGTGTCCAACTCTTGATAAGAAAGCGAATAGGCGTCCAACCATTTTTCAATCAAACATGGAGTCAGTGATTCTTTCGAATGCTTGTTGTCAAAATCAGTAAATATCTCCTCATGATCTGCTACCTGTTTGTACTGTGTGTGCGCTGACAACAAGCATTCCCCAGGATCGCTCACCCCATTCAAACTTTTAGAATACGACTCAGCAGTAGGGCTGTTTCAAAGGTAAAAGGTTGTTTCCACATCATCAGTTCAACACATCCATAGTTTAAGTTGCTGGTACCTTTCGTTTTTCTGTTTTTATCAGTTTTTTTTAATTCAGTAACTTGAACAGCAATAGTTTAAGTCCCTCATACCTTTCCATTGATTCATATGAGACGGTCAGACTGGGCTCCTTGGCAGACTCTTCCTCCTGCGCCTGAGCGAAGCCCCGGTTGGAGGAGGCGTAGGTCAGGATGGCGTCGGTCACACTGTAGGGCGTGTGGCCCTGAACACAGTCCAGAATGTGACCCACTGGCAGCTGGGTCTGGAGGAAGAGATGCAGCTGGCTGTCGGACAGACACACTGTCATTTTCACCACTCTGTGAAAAAATAAGAAAATAAGAAAAACATAAGAAATAAATAAATAAAATAAAATGTAATATTATTATATTTTAAATATTATTATTATTATTATTATTATTATTATTATTATATTCAAATATTTAAATGTTTATTTTATTTAAAAACAAAAATAAATAAAATAGTAACAATAAAATAAATAAATAAGAAATTGAGATACAAATGTTATTAAAGTATTTTACATTTTTTTTTTTTTTAACCAAACTGTAGGCCATTGTTTTTTGCAGCACATGAAATCGTTTTAAAGATTGTTTTATTTTAATATATATTATTTTTCATTGGCATTTTGTCCACATAACCATTCCACTTAAATGTAATTGTGACTAGACTTCTTCTCTAAATACTATTTTTAATCGCTACTCTCTTCCTTCTACATTTGCGCTAGAATCACGCAGGCGCTAAGTAACGTGAAATCGGAAAAGTGTTACTAGCAACAAAAATATAAACAATAAAACACGCTTGGGATAACTATTCAGCTTATTATTCAGACATTGCAGAGCAGTCAATCATCAGACCAAAAATTCCTGTTATATAGTGTTTGGAGAAAAATTATATCTTAAGCTGTTTCAAACAAGCAGTGTATTTACTGTAGGTAGTTCAGCTTAAGAACAAAGACTGACTTGTCCAAGAAGACTTGAAGTCCTTTCCGTCGCCCCTCTAAGAAATCCTCGTTGCTGAAGGAGAAGAAGGATTTGCTTGGAAGTTCTGGGACCGGCCTGATGGGAGGAACACAAGCAAAAAGGTTTCAATTCACATGTTGGTAGATTGACGCACATTTTCTCTGGCCAATATGAACCAGAAGTGCTACGTAGATGCAGGAAAAAGGAAACAACTGTGATATGTGGACAAATATGTGTTGATACATTTTGGGAATAAATGAAGAAACCAATTCAGTGTCTCTGGTTTTATTATGTATAGTATGAGTTCGAGCAAAAATACATTTTTTTGTGAATGATCTAAATAACTTTGTAATTTCAATCTTATATATTGTTGTTGGGGGTGTCTTTGTAACATTTTGTCCAGGGACTAAAAGTGGAAAAATAGCGATGTTTGAGTATTATTGTTTGAGTGCACATTCCTTTAATTAATTAAATAAATAAACTTACACCAAGCCAGTGTTCTTCTGCAGCCTCTTCTTGAGCCAGGAGAACTCACTGTAGCGCCGGCGCACACACGAGGTCTTGGCTGTGAACGCTTTACTGTTGGTCTGCAGAGGAAAACAAATATGTGTCACAGTCAACAACACTTGGTTATACAGGACCAAAGTATGAGGCAATGAAAAAATCCTGATTTGACGTAATTTTTATTTATAAAAATCCCATAATTTTTTATTTTTTTTTTAAAGTATCCACAAAAATACAATCCTACTAACAAAAGTGTTGTGTGTTTGTATATCCAGTTCCTCTAAACCAAAGAGCTCCATAAAAACATATTGGTAAAGCTTCATCACCAAGGACACACTAGTATATTCTGACTCCAGGCCATGTCCACACATACACAAGAAGTATTTTTGTGAATGTTTTTTTTTTTTCCTCTTTCGTTTGCAGTGATATTCCTGTCCCCACAAGGCTATGGGATATGAAACATCTTTCTCTCTACACGAGAAAGTGATGTCACACCAAAACCACCCACTGAATTGTTTAACATTTTTTCCACAGATCTTTAGTAGAACGTAGGAACCAATGTGCTTGGGGCTGAGAGCTGCAGACAGTATTGGGAGACGGATCAACACATTCCCTGTGTTCCAAATCGCATACTTTTTCTGTATACTATACTACAAACTAAATCATGCAGGTTTGCATACTACAAAATGTAATTGGATGTATTAGGACATCCTGTTTTTTTTTTGCATACTCCATTTGACATGCATGTATTGGAACATTCTAATTTTTTTCTTGGCATACTAAGTAGTATGGAAGTATGGGTGTTGGAACTCAGGGATTGTTTATTTAGGTCTTTTTATTGACAATTACAAAAACATTACAACTGCAGCCTAATCCTTCAAATTTTAAAACTTTATTAACAATTCCTCTGGTTAATTTCGGTAACTATAATACAGTAACTGCCTCAGTCCAGCTCAACTCACAGTAGAACTAAAGTAAAATCACATGTCATATTGGTTCCAGTAACGACTGACACACAGTCCACTGCTGTTTGCATAAGAAGATTCTTTCTCATGGTTATTAATCGATTAGTTGGGGAAGTTAACGTCATTAAAACAGAAGTTATTTAGAGGGTAAACATTGCCAACGAATTAACGCACTTCCCCCAATTCAACTACAGCTCTGGAAAAAAAAAATAAGAGACCAGTCTGGATTTTTCTTAAATCTTCATCTCTACAGAACTCACTGAAAAAGGCTTTTAATGACAAAAAATGCATTGGGAATCTGGTAGAAATGTTGTCAGTAGTTTATGGTATTAAACCAAAATGTTCATTCTACTCAAAAATATGCCTATAGATAGTAAAACGAGAGACACTGAACATTTGGAGTGGTCTGTATATCCCAGACAAACTAACCCTAACATGAGGTCATTAGAGGTCACATTTCATGAGTCAACAACATGAGACCTTCCAGCTGACACAGCATTCCTTACCACAGGCTGTTGCCCCGACAACAACCTCAAACATTCTCTGTCCAAACAAACAAAATGTAAAGAATCCATCTGTGCTTTACAAAGACCGGTTGTTGTTTTAGCAAGATAGAAATAATGGATAGTATATTTAATGGGCATGTGGTTGTCTATTTGTCTTGTCAATCTTCTATTCTTAAAATTGTATCTACATTTGATTTGCTGTTTACTTTTGACGAAATATTAATAAATAAAAAATTATTTTGTGGTAAATAAAAACCTATTTTTCATATTACAGAGAGTTTTATAATGATGAATGAATGTTACAGTGGAGGGATCTCTATCAACTCTCCCTGAGGTTTCTACATTTTTTAAAATCCAGATAAAGGGTTTTTTACTGGGAGTTTTTTCTCAGCCGAGCTAAGGGTCTAAGGGCAGGGTGTCATACTGTATGGAATGTGAAGCCCACTGAGGCAAATGTCTATTTGTGATATTGGGCTGTACAAATAAAACTGATTTGATTTGATTTGAACAGTGCCTAGCTAAGATGTTCTGTTTTGTATACATCTAAATTTGTCGATTTTAAATGTTGATACTCACATGTAGGAATATTTTATAATCCACGAATGAATTCCACGATCCTTCATTTTGAACGCGGGGATCTTGGACCCGCACGGCAACAAACTCCTAAAGGACAGAGACGGACAGTTTAGATTGGTTTGAATAAAGAAACTGGTCTCTGTGTGTGTGTGTGTGTGTGTGTGTGTGTGTGTGTGTGTGTCTGTGTGTTTGTCTTGTGGTTACATTCTTCAGGCACGCCTCAAGGAAATGAAGTTCCTTAAATTCTTTTAAACGCATCAATGGAGGTTTTTGTTCTTTGGCATTTATAAAGTTGACCTTAAAAATAGGGAGTTGTAAATGTAGAAATATATTGTAAAAGGTGGAGTCAGTGATTCTGGAGAACGCATGTTGTCAAAAATCACTTTTAGTCAAAATCAGTGAATATCTACCTGTCAGTACTGTGTATGTGCTAGAAAAAAAATAGTGTTAATACACAGCCTAGGCTCTGTAAACTGGTATGTAAACAAAGGGGGCACACATAGAACGGACAGGTAGCGGATCATGAGGAGATATTCACAGATTTTGACAAAAAAAGTGATTTTGACAACAAGCGTTCTCCAGAATCACTGACTCCACCTTTTACGTAGGAAAAAACAAAAAACCGATTGGGAGGTTAGTGTTACTTACATCTTCTTCTTGGTTCCCGATCATCCTACCGAGTTCTGCACTGCAAAGAGAGAGAGAAGAAGAAGAAGAAGAAGAAATAATCAATGAAGAGTGTATTCAATAAGCATCATCTCGACCCAGAAGCTCAAACTGTGTCTGTGTTGGATGGTGTCGTGTCCTGAGCTGATGAGTCATCACCAGAAGAGGATGCTGGTCAGCGAAAACCCACCGAGTCATTCTCGCAGACAGAAGCATTTCTCTTCAGAGCTGCAAAGAGTTCACACACTATTCGTCTAAAAAAAAATGTTTTATACCTTTGCAGCTCTTAAAGTAGTTTGTTGAGTGGCAGGGATAGACACTAATATATATATATATATATTTTTTTTGCTTTTTTTAAAAAAAATGTTTATGCTTTATTGATAGTGAAGAGACAGAGTTGAAATGGGGCAGAGAGGGGAGTGACATGCAGAGAATGACCGCGGGCTGGAATCGAACCCGGGTCCGCTGCTGGCCGAGGCCCATGGGGGGGACCCCTTACCAACTGAGCTAAGGACGCCCCCATAGACACTAATATTTTTAAGCACTGGCCTCACGGGCCACCAAGCTCTCAAGTTAGATTCAGAATCACATGTAAGACTAAACATGTTGTAAAAATGTACTTGTTGATTTATATTAAGATGGAAGAACAGTTATTAAAAACCACTATCTGTGAACACAAGCGTTCTGTATAAATCATGATGATAAATGATTAGTTGCGAGGCATTTAAACATTTAACACAGCTTAAGCCATCTACATTAGAAGGACGTTGAAATTGCACTTACTCACAGTAACTACAAGCTTATGCAACTACAATCAACTTCTGTAACGTGAATCTCTAGGTTATATATATATATATTCTTCTACTATAAATAAAGTATTGATTGTGCAACGGTTTAAAAATAGAGAAGCCAAATGTCACATTGTCAAAACAGCGCAATGACTCACTGATCCACTTATGTTTACTTGACTTATCCATTCAGCACCAAAGGAAACTGTGGATTGATTTCAGGCAGGAAGAGAAGACACCCAATGCTGCTGATCATTACGGTCTGACACAGAGAAACACACTTCCGCTACTAAGACCATTATCAGCGATTTGTCCGTCGCAAAAAAGACAAAGTATTGAGGCTGAGAAGGTGGGAATGTCCAGACAGTCTTGATTTTAAAAGGTCTAAAGGTCAGAAACAACCAGGATTTAGGATCTAACCTACGGATTCAACAGCTTGAGAATGGTGTTATGTGTAATAGAAACTCAGAGTAATACAAATGAAAACAGTAAGAGATACAGAGGTTCTACAGACGACTTTGGTCCAGTGAAAAGTAAGCAGATGCACTTGAAATGTTGAATAATACTTTTTTTTAGATTTTGTATGTCAATATTCTTTTTCAGGTCTTTCAAAATACACAACTAAAAGGCCATTAATAATGGCAATGTGTCACTTTAACGCCTCAACGTGACCATATCGCATCAGGCCATGCTGATTTAAAAAATAAATGCTACCAGTTATTTCGAGTTTTTAAATTGCAACGTTAGATAAAATTAGTTTATCATCCTACTCTACATTTTTTTAAGGCCATTTTAAGACTTTTAAAAGATTGATTTAGTATATTTTAACACCAATAATGCCTTATTTTTTACATTAATACAACTATTTAAACGCCTCTTATCTGTATGATCTGTAGGAGAGAACAATGAGTACTATTGCAAATCCCTAAACATAACACAGTTGTCATGGTATCATAAGATAACAGCCAACAGCTTTTAACAGGCAGTTAGCGGAGCGGGCTAAAATAAAAATACGAACTTATTCTTGTAAACATTATGTCAACAGGAAAACATCAGTTAGCTAAATAGGCTAATCCCAGGTCAAACTACTTACTTTCATGAGGTGAATATGGGCTTCTGTAGTGGTTTATGTCCGTCTTAAGTCGACGTGTGTCCCGTAAATCGAAGTTTTTGTTTAATTTAAGCACAAAATCCCCAAAAAAACCACAGAGGAGGATTGCTTTTCTGGACAACCTCTTGTCTCCATTTCGCAAGTCACAGGCACCAACCGCCGCTACGTCACACAGAACGAGGAATGCGCGCGCAGCTGCGAGAAAAGAGCGGAAGAGGCGTGGCCCTTCAAATTAAAATAAAAAAATACACAAAAGATAATAATATTAAATGAGAAAATGTAAGGATATTTGGGATATTGATTCTGACCTGTCATGCCAATAACGTTCATTTAAATGGAATCGTTTTTGACAGAGAAACTCTTAGTTCAATGTGCAGTTACACATCAGCTAGTCTCGCAAAGCCAGACCAAACTATAGCAAGTCGGCTAGTCTGCACGGCATCACATGGTGTTTGCTTGGGTTACACAGGTGGCTGAAATGTGTATGGAAACTCCTGACAGTGGTAATATTCCTAGTAGTTCCACATTATGAGCTGTTAAGTCAAAATCACCAATCAATTTTACTGCACGTCATCCCTCTCTCTCTCTCTCTCTCTCTCTCTCTCTCTCTCTCTCTCTCTCTCTCTCTCTCTCTCTCTCTCTCTCTCTCCCCATTTAAACTCTATACTGTCAAATATAGCTGGAAAATGCCCCAAAAAATAATGTTATTGCAAAACAACAACCATATGAATCCAATTTGCATTTCCTTTTGACTGGATATCTCTTATATCACTGTGAAAGATATATGAACATCTAACTTGGCACTCAAATGCTCCATTGTTAAGACCTTAATATTGCCTTGTGTGAGTTATCTGCAGAATCCAATGGAATAATACAAATGTTCTGGTCAAAAAACGCATTTTTTTTATTACATGTGTACATATTTTTAGTGAATGCTCAATGATTACATCTGTGTATTGTATGGAGAAATAATGAATCAATAAAACTAAATAATACAGTATTCTGTTTGTTTACTTTACGTATGCAGCATGCAGTAGGAGCTGGTCCACTGATCCAGTCCGCTGTTTGGTATCGCTCTATGGCAGCAGATCTATAGATCATCCAGGTCAAGGGGCTCATCATGATATGATATAAGTACAAATACAAACATATATATTTTTAATGTAAAATACATTATATGCATTACATTTACATTTATTGCATTTACCGTTTGTGTTCTGTGTTGTGTCTCCTGTATGTTTAGTTAGTCTGTATCTTTGTGTTGCTGCCGATGCCTACCTGAACAGGTCTCTCTTGCGAATGAGACCCTGGGTCTCAATGAGATTTTACCTGTATAAATAAAGGTTAATAAAAAATAAAATAAAATAAAAAAACATAATGTATGCATACAGTGTGTGTATTGAACACAAAGAAAAAATACTCTCCTAAAAATCATATTCCTAATTTTGCAATAATATGTGTAGCCTACACAAAGACACAAACACATAAATCAGCATACATTTTTTATTGTGTTTTTTTGTATTACTAAATTGATATATATATAATAAAGCCCACTGAATTGAATCGAAATGAATTGAGTGAATCCACATGTTTTTCATATCTTTATTTTTTTCTCTCCTCTCTCTCGAAAAAAGGGGCGGAAACGACACATCTCACTGTAGTCAAGCTGGTGGCTGTATTTTGATTCCAAATCTGGACTAACAGCGCCGTTACAACATCCTCATTTACTAAAAGGAAATTAAACTGCTGTCTTGCTGTTCTTATTTCGGGCTCGGGTGGACGTTGATTTTTATTTTGTTTTTGAATTGTAATAATCGGTGAGTTAAGATTGTATTTGTTGTCTTCCCTCCGCCTCCCTCCCACCAACGTGTTGTGTCGGCAATTGTGCAGCAGTCTTAACGCTAAAATACCTGTTAACGTGCATATTTTCAATGACAATTATCGCTGCACCTTTAGACATATTTACAGAGACGAGTTTCATAGTATTTCTGAGCTTAAATAGCCATTCAAACGTGAAGACATCTCGCTTGTGTGTTGCATTAGTTGGTTCCGAAAAAGCAACATGGCAGCACCTCTAGACCTAGGCTTTGTCGTGTTTGCTGTCTGTTGTTAGATGAAAAAAAAATCCCTACTATTTACCAAGAGCATTTTTTAAACCATAATAACGTTAATTTAAAAGCGGCTTGCCTGGTTCGTGTTATCATATGGGTCTTATTTACATTCTGCTGAACCGCCGCCAGGTGATGCAAACATCTCGTGCACTGTGCGTGCGTGTAATAATTGGTGTCTTGTTAAAAGGTGATCAGATCCATAATGCATTTGAACAGGGCCATACTTTGCAACAATAAGGAGTTTGCAACGATGTACATGGGTATCTTTAGTTAGCCTACATGAATGGAATTGGAATTCAATTCTATCTATCTATCTATCTATCTATCTATCTATCTATCTATCTATCTATCTATCTATCTATCTATCTATCTATCTATCTATCTATCTATCTATCTATTTTCAACACTTACATGGGCCATGATTACTTTATGTGTAGCCTACACATCTGTACTTTTACACAAACAGTTAATATAAGTACTGACAGCGTAAACATAACTATAACTAATACAAGAACATACAAATATGGGCTATAAAGTAGGAGAACAAGTGAATTTTAAACAGGCCTAGAAACAGTACAGTTAATATTTTAGCAGCATAGTTAATGTGTGTAGGCTATGTACATTTAGTGCAAATGAGAAGATGCATGAAAGTGAGGTCAGTTCACTTTTGGCTGTAGGAGTTGACAGTTTAAAAAAATGCAGAACTAGAACAAAATGTAACAGTATAGGCCTAATGAATCAATGGGTGTAAACTGATACATAGAAAAGCCTGTGTGTTTCCATACCAACAAAGAAGCTACAACACACACACACACACACACACACACACACACACACACACCTACTCACGTCATTCATACAACCGAGGTTCAGTTCATGAGGTTAAAGGATTTTTTTTAAACCCTGGATAATAATGTAACAGCCACCACGAGTCACACAAGTGAAAATAGTAGTATGATGACATCAGGGATAACAATTATTTTTAAAATCCAGATTGATAATAAAAACTGATTTTAAAAAAAAATTCACAAACCTTGCGTGTTAGCCATGTTTGTTTTTATCAATGAGTCCCGATCTCCATTGCTGTTTACTCCATATTGACTCTGTCTTTCTCCCATCATGCAACACTCCTGCTGTTGCCTAGGAACCTGCTGGTAACCTGGTCGACTTGATGAGTATGAGTGTGATTGCTACAGAAACCCCTAACGATGTTCCCCCCACGGTTACGGAAGGTCAAATATAAAATTATTATTATTTTACATAAATGGTATGTGACACTTCTTTGGTGGAGTCAGTGATTCTGGAGAACGCTTGTGGTCAAAATCAGTTAATATCTCCTCACGATCTGCTACCTGTCAGAACTGTGTGCAGTGTAGAAAAAAATCCAGTGTTATTACCATTTTATATACCATCTATGGTTAATACACAGCCTAGGCTCTGTAAACTGGTATGTCAACAAAGGGTATACGTAAACAAAGGAATCTTAGCAAGCAACATGCACGTTTACAGAGCCTAGGCTGTGTATTACCATCAGCTATTCACTGATATTGACAACAAGCGTTCTAGAAAATCGCTAACCCCACCTTTAAAGGTTGGGTTTCTTAATGTCTGGTTAAACTATCAGCTTATTCATCATGCCCCTAACCCCGTCAGAAAGCAAAATAACGCCAGAGGAGAAGAAAAAGAAGAAGAATGATTTTGACAACAAGCATTCTCCAGAATTCCTAACCCCACCTATTAAAGAAAGGTTATCTAACTGGCCATTTAAACTGTCTACTCATATGTCTTGTCCTTAAACCGTCAGAAAGCAAATTAACGTCAGAGGAGAAGAAAGAGAAGAAGCCGGATGAAGCCGCTGCGTTGCCCGAGGAAGAGGAGGAGGAGGAAGAGTACGTGGTGGAGAAGGTTCTGAACAGACGGGTCGTTAAAGGACGAGTCGAGTATCTGCTCAAGTGGAAAGGGTTCTCTAAGTGAGTCTGGGGCCATCACACAGACAGACAGACAGACAGACAGACAGGCAGGCAGGCAGACAGACAGACAGACAGACACTCACTCACTCACACACACACACACACTTATAGATATCATCTTTGAAAACGGTTGATTACTTAAATTAAAACAACGATTATTTCTTGTATTACAATGTTTTTTGCAAAATGTTTGAATAAATGTGCAAATGTGGCAAAATCTATTGTGTATTAGTGTTCAAAGTTTTTACTGAACATATTGTGATAGCGCCATGTCTCGCCTTAACAGAGTTCAACTTTATTGTTAAATGAAATACATACATTTTTCTGTCCTTGTGTTTTGCAGTGTCTTGAATTTACAGATGACTTACTTCTTAAATTAAATGCATAAATACGGTATTCATTTTTTTTTGTTTGCAGTGAAGACAACACATGGGAGCCGGACGACAACCTGGACTGTCCAGATTTAATCGCAGAATTCCTCCAGAACCAGAAACTGGCTCATGACACGAAGAGGAAGGCGGCCGCAGACGCAGAGGGAGACGAGAGTAAAACCAAGAAGAAAAAAGATGAAGTAAGTCACTAATCTGTCTGTCTGTCTGTCTGTCTGTCTGTCTGTCTATCTATCTATCTATCTATCTATCTATCTATCTATCTATCTATCCCTCTATCCAAAGGGGCTTTATTGGCATGGAAAACAAAAGTGCCAAAGCAAATATGCCATACAAAACTAACTAAGCTAAAATAATTCAATTCTAATTAAAAATAAATCTAGAAATAAAAATACATGAAGCATTTAGTATTCCTATGAAAAAAATAAAATAATGCAGAGCAACGTAATGTTATAAGATCTTTTAACTTGTTGATTTTTAAATATTGTTTGAACCTAGACAAACAGCATTTAGCTCAGACTTATTCTGACATGTTGCTATGATCGATTGATCGATTGATTGAATTTATTTCAGACATATCAAAAAAAATATACAAAAACAAAATGAAAAGCATTAAAATACAATAAACAAAAATTATGTTTAAATTATTTCACAAAAAGAAAAAAGAAAACAAATTACATATATTGATATGACATGCCTGAAAAGGAGTAGGAAGAAGTATAAACTATGTGTTCTATTGAAGTTATATTTTCTTGTTTTGCTCCTCAGACAGAGAAGTTGCGGGGCTTTGCTCGAGGGCTGGAACCAGAGAGGATCATTGGTGCCACTGATTCCACAGGAGAACTCATGTTCCTCATGAAATGGTCAGTGACTGAATAACTGCATCCAATAATGGGGAATTAAAATGTGGAATTATATATTCGATTTTTATTTTGTCATTATGCAAATGTCGAGAATAACGTGAAAATAAAATGTAATGAACAAAGACGACTGGTAAAGACTCCCGGTATCGATATCTCATAAGCAACATGATGCATCTTTGCTAGAACCTCATTTTGTCATACCTGTGAAGTTTATTCTCAACATTGTTTTTCTTCTTTATTCATGAAATAGATATTTCCGACTTTTTTCTCTGAAAAAAAAAAACCTCCTCCAGAATAATGAAAATTGAAAGGCTATTGAATTAAAAAAAATTGTTTCTTGAATTATATATATATATTTTTTTCGTTGTCTGTGCAGGAAGAACTCAGACGAAGCTGATCTGGTGCCTTCTAAGGAGGCGAACGTAAAGTGTCCGCAGGTCGTGATCTCATTCTACGAGGAGAGACTGACCTGGCATTCATATCCCACCGAGGACGAGAAGAAAGAGGAGAAAAACTAACACGGGGGGAAAGAAAAAACAGATTAAAAAAAGCTAGTTTTGAACTTGATTGTACTTTCGACAGGGGGGAGGGAGGAGGGAGGGAGGGGGCAAGCAAGATGTCATTGGACTCATTCGTATTTTGGCCGTTGTGTCTTTTGATTCAACTTTTATCTCAAAGTGTAAATATGCTTCAGGTTATGCTTGAAAAAGCCCAACTAAAAAATGTACAATGCAGTGTTAATTTGTTATAGTATCATCTTGCTATTGTGTCAGTGAGGTGAAGATTATGTTTTAATTCTGTGGCCATTTTAGTTTTTTTGTTTTAAACTGGTTTCGTTTGTGAGTGTCCTTCTTCTTCTTAGCTGCTTCTTTCTTCGGACTTGTTTGTTGTTTCGGTTCTGAACCTTTTCCAGTGATTCATTTGATCCATCGCTGAAATGTTTTAAGTGTTTTTCATGATCTCGTCTTGCTTGTCGGTTTTGGAGATTAAACCACTTTTTGTTAATGTGCTGTTTCATGCTGGTGTTATTTATTTATTTATTTTTTAAAGATATTTTTTGGGCATTTTTATGCTTTATTGATAGTGCAGAGAGACAGAGGTGAAATGGGGCAGAGAGGGGAGTGACATGCAGAGAACGACCGCGGGTGGTTACCGAACCCGGGTCTGCTGCTGGGCCCGGCCCGGGAGGGGGACGCCCTACCAACTGAGCTAAAGGCGCCCCCCTGGTGTTATTTTATATATATAGATATACAGTACACCAATTAATTATAACCTAGTAGGGATTCTTTTTTTCAATTAAAAGGGTTGAAACAGTGATTCTGGAGAACGATTGTTGCCAAAAATCACTTTTTGTCAAAATCAATGAATATCTCCTCACTATATCCGCTATCTGTCCATTCTGTGGCCTGAAAAAGACTGAAAAACAGAGACTAGGCTGTTAACACCAGATTTTTTTTCCAGCGCATACACAATACGGACAACATCTGAAAACTGTAAAAAAATACCCATCAGAATACTTCAGAGTCCAATAGTGAGAAAGCTAGTCTGGTTAACTTAATCCTATCATTAATAAACATATCATCATTCATGACAACTCAAGAGTCACGGGTGAAAATAAAAACACTTTATTAATCAATAAAAACAATTCTTGATTGCCAGCAAATATCTCAAAACAGAGGGAACTAACATCCAAACTCAAAAGCCAGAAGGTGAAACTGTTATGGAGACATTCGACAAACGACGTAAAATCATGACAAACACAAAAAACATGGAAATATTTACAGAACAAAAACAAGACAAAACTATAAAAAGTGCACTAAGTAGTAGCAGTACTAAATAGTCGGTGTCACACTGAAGTGAATGTTAACCAGTTTTCATGCCTGAACATCACATTTAAATGAGGACATTTCTCCGTTCAAAACTATTAATTTTTTATTTTTTTTTGGGACATCATCTTAACGTTGCGACTTCTGTTAAGCCTCTTGTAGATATTCTAGCCTAACCGCTACCTCAGCTGCAACAATTCGAAATATATATTTTTTTTTTATATTTTTTTTTTTTATAGTTTGAAAACAAGAAGGGCAAATGTAACATGTAACTGACAAACTGCCATTCAAATAGACAAGTAATAGCACTTCTACTTTTGAGAACGATTAATTCCCAAAACATTTTTAAAGTGAAGATAATGAGCTCCTGAAATAAAGGCATTCAAATCAAAGTGGCCACAACAACAACACACACCTCCGCCATTTTCATTTCACACATTCCAATAGCTTTTTATGTCATTTTAAACAACTTGGCTCACTTTGTTAGCAACACAAAAACAGAACACAGGACCCATTATTTTCAAGCCAACACCTTCAGGCTTTTACAGCAGTTAAAAAATGTACCTCCAGTGGCATTAAATTGGGCAACATTGGCAAATAAGTTAAATTAAAAAAGGGATATCACTTAACGCACTGAGACAACTTAAGCCTGTTTTAAAAGGTGCAGTGTGTAATATCGGATTATTTAGTGGCATCAAGTGGTGAGATTTTAGATTGCAACGCTCCCTTAGTAAACCCTCCCTTTTGAATAATTACAGAAGCTACGGTGGCCTTCAAGGACAAGAAGCTATAGTTACTAAAGATGGCATCATCCACCAATGCCTCAAGTCTTTCCATAATATCAAGTGATGAGGTGAAGATGTATTTAATTATTTATTCTATAGCACTTCTTCTTCTTCTTCATCTTCCAACAGGTGCATTTCCCCAGGATGCCCACTATATATATAAAAAAAACACATAAGGCCATTAAGTTTGTCCATTCTGTGCTACCGTAGAAACACATACACGTGAACCATGGCAACCTCAACTCCTATGTAGATATAAAAAGGATATAAAAGAAAAAAAAAACTACTTTATATTTTCAAGGGATTATTCACTTTTTAAAACATATTTTGAATATTATTATATTCCATTTCTACCAAGTCTGTTCTGAAGAAATGCATACAAATTCTACACACTGCACCTTTAAGTTTAACTCTTCAAACAAGATAAAGAAAGAAAACCAGTTATCAATATAACTTTAACCTGTGATTAGCCTGACGTTACTAATCACTCAGTTATGGCCCTCAAACAGTATCCTAACTCCTTTTTCTTACTACAGCCTTTTCGCACATTTCTTTAAATAAACCAAGGTGGTGGTAGTGTAGACTTTGATATAAAGCTGTGTGTGAATTGAACTATAACCTTTTGCTTATACTACAGATTATGAACAGTTAATAAGAAGAGCCTTCCCCCTAGAAACGCTTTTTAGCTCCCGTTATTTTAAAAACCTGCAGCTAAGGAAGGATTTAGCGGGCGGGCGACAGATGCGGCAAAATGCATATAGCCAAGCCTTTTAAAAGACAAATTACAGTGCTATGTATAATTTATAAGGAAGTTGATACATTTGAGCAATGCAGTGTGTGCCTCCTTCCTTAACAAAACAAAAAAAAAATCCATCCTAAATCCAGCCGATCTTTGCAGGACTTTACCTCAAATCCAGGCTAGTTTTTAGCAAGTAGCTAGCCCGGGTGCATTTCAGCCTACTTCGAATCGTTCTCATCTCAACAACCAACACATCCAACCCAATCTCTTTACGGCCTTTTTAATCTAAACTTAGACACAACCGAACAATCTGACTCCGCAAATTGTGTGAATTTGCGATAATAAACAAATCTACGAATCCGATTTTTTTTTCTTTTTTGAGCATTTTAAGGATGTGTTCAATATCGAGTGATGTGTGCACCATGAGAACCTCTAGGTTAGTATATAAGGTGTTAATGGCATTCTTTAAAACAATGGACTTTCCTTTGATTCAACCTTTGGTATCCAAACTCTCACTACCATTGGTGCTGTTCCCCTTGAAACTTAAAAGCGTCAGTGACCTATAATGAAAATCACTCTTTCAAAAATCAAGTTTTCCGGGGTGTGATAGTCCTTCCGTGCATAGCTATTCCAACCATCTTTGTTGACAGTGTTTCATCTTGATACCAGTCCTTCGTTTTTAACCCTACGAATCCTCTTCCGTCCGCACTGCATTGGTCTTAATGCAAAAGGATCCAGAGCGGCTAAAATCTTCTAATAGCTCATTGTATGTCCCTTTTTTCGAACCTATCTCGTCTCCCCATTTCATTTTAACCATTTTCTTATCGTGTATTCCCCCGCAGTGTAAATAATGAAATATCAGTACTCCAAAACCAAGAGCTACTTCTGCTTCAAAAGATTGTTTTCCCCAGGAGAAATAAAACGTAGGAACAGAATGAAAAGTGGGAGAAACCAACGCAGGGAAGGAAGAGTAGTAGTGGTCGTCACGTCAACAACAACAATGCCATTTTCTCCACTCCTCCACCAGAATCTTCTTTTAAAAAGGGAAAAAAGGACATCTCTCTCTCTCTCTCTCTCTCTGTCCATCTCTCTCTCTCTGTATCTGCAGAAAAATCTTCCAAAATCGACTTTATAGCAAAGTTATAGAATAAACAGCAGTTTGCCCTTCGAACTTCGAACCCCACTTTTTTTTTCTCTCTCTCTTTCTTCACTTCTTTTTGTCCTTTTGTTTTTTCTCTGGCTTGCGGCTGCTCTGCTCTGCGGTGGTCATGGCTCTGGGCATGATGAGCACGCTGCCGTCGGCCCCGTACTGCAGCGAGTATTCGTTGGGAGGAAAGGGCCGGCCCTCCTCGTCCCGTATCTGGGTGAAAACCTCCTGATACAGACTCTGCATCTTCTGCTTCATCTGCCGGATGGAGCGAATGAACTCCATCTTCTCTTTGATCAGTCGGGACTTGTCTCTGCGCAGGTCCTGTACGCCTTGCTCCAGGTTGATGATCGTGTCCAGCTTGCGTTTGCGGCAGTTCTGCGCGGCCATTTTGTTTTTGCCGCGCCGGCGTATGTCGCGGATGAGCGCCAGCTGCGGTTCGCTGAGGTGGTGCTTGGCTAGCAGCTCGTTGAACTCCTCCACGGGCAAGTTTATGATCTTCTCGTTGGAGAAGGGGATTTTCATGGAGCGGGCCCGGCGCTCGTCGCGGCTGGTCGAATGCTTGTCCAGCAAATCCTGGTGAGTCTGAAGCTTGGAGCTGTGTTTGTCGCGGACGGTTTTCTTCACGTTGAAATCGGGCAGGTCGTCCTCGTGCTCGGAGAAGGCGTTGGAAAGCGGGAGGTTGTAGGTGTGATTGTGGCCGATGCTGTCGAGATGCGGGAGGCTGTGGAACTGGGAGGGGTCCTGGTAGCTCATGCGGCAAAGCTTACTGTAGCCGGGCTGATATCCACCGACTGCCCCTTCCTCTGGCTCCACCGTCGCTACCTCTGAATCGGTGCTGTAGCCCACGGCCCCTTCCTCTGAGAAGGTCGCAGAGGTCGAGCTAGAAGACGCAGCAGAAGAGCAGGAGGTCTCGGAGCTGCTCGGAGAGGCCGGGCTGTGGCTAGAATCCAACGAAAGACCCGAATCGGAATCAAGCTCGTCCTCCAGTTGGTTAGCTTGAGCCTGGCTGAAACCCTCCTCCATAGCAAGGTCCAGTAAGCTTATCTCGTCGAGCATGGACTCTTCTAGTAAGGTACTGAATGGGTCCGGTAGAATAGGCGTAGATGTGACGTTATTGTTGTTACTGGTAGTGTTAATGTGTGGCGGCAGAAAAATCCCGGTCAAGTTAGTGGTTCCGAATGTGGAGTTGATGTTGCTGGAGTTGCTGGAAGATGACAGTCTAGGTGGTGTGGTGGTGGGGCGCGGCGTGATGCTCATCGAGTCCAGCTGAGGGTTGAATATTTGGGGGAAGTCTTGGCTGCAGCTGGGCATGGAGGCCTGGTGGAGACTGACGTTCTGGTTGACAGGAGTGGAGCTGCTGTTGTTGGAGTTTAGCTCAAAGTTTACGGAGGTGTTGGAATCGTTCGTCCCGCTGGTGGAGTTGATGCTGCTGGAGTCCGTGTCGAGAGAAGTGGTGTTCACCTCCATAGCCTACGAGCAGAAAGGAAGAATGTGTTAGTATAATGTTTGGGGGCATTGTCGATATATTTTTCCTATTATAAATCTACAGAACAGTATAAGGGCCATGGGAGAGGACACAAATGAGAGGAGGATTTATTTTTTTTTTTTCGGAATAATGTCAAAATGTTGAGAAGAACTTCCAGACAGTGGTAAAGTTAGACAGATATTAACAGATTTGAACTTCCAGGATCGATAACTCAGAAGTAAAACATTCATGTAACAGAAACTATGCATCTTTACTGTAGTTATAAGGCAGACAAAAGGCTACACCCTCCTCTCATTTTTGTGGCCCTAATACTTATCTGTAGAAAGCACATTTTACATGAAATATAATTATGAGACAAAATCTGCATTTTTCCATTTTTATATTTAAAACAGTAATTGGGCAATTTATTTTTTAATTGTCAGATATCATCTTGTCCTAGAGTAATACGATACCCTATTTTTTTATCCTACCTGTACACATTGTGGACAATCAAATACATCTCAAACCAGTTAAAAAGTACCTTTTTTTTTTTTTTTTTTTTTTTTTTTTTAACCTCTATTTATACAGGTAAATCCCATTGAGACCGGAGACTCCTTTGCAAGGGAGACCTGTTTTCCTTTCCCACGTTACCATTCATACACCGATAGCAGGCTAACTATCGACATTCACACGAGGCAAGGTGGGTGAAGTGTCTTGCCCAAGGACACAACAACCATGACACATGGTGGCAGGGCAGGGATCGAACCTCCAACCCTTTGATCATCAGCCGACCCGCTCTACCAACTGAGACACAGTCGCCCCAGACCTACACATTTTAAACAGGTACGTACCTGTAGCTCCATGATGGCCATGATGTCTTGCCACTGCTGCTCCAGGTCTAGAGGCTGCTCTGTCGGGCTCAGGTCCTGGGACGTGGACGCAACCTCTGCACTGGAGACCGTCTCCGTGGTGACAACCGGGGCTGGAAACTACATGAAAAGGTTTGATATGATTTGATTGAAATTTTCGAACATGTAAAAGAAAACAGAAATGATCAAACAGAAGATATTGATGTTGCACAAAATAGAAAAGCATACTGAGATACATGAATGACACACTTGATAATTGCAACAACATGTTCGAAAAGTCAGTTACAAAGAGCAAAAAGTACTAACACATTTACTGTAGTTTTTAAATCAGGAAATATGTTAATATCTTGCTTTTATTTTACGTGTAACACATGTTAAATACCTCAGATTCCTCTCCAAAAGGGAACGTGGCCTCCAGCAGCCTCAAGCATTCCTGTAGAGACAGTGAAGTCTGTGAGCCGATTCCTGGGAGCTGAGACACAACACAAACACATTCAAATACAGTCAAAAACCAGCTGTTTGGAACACATTCCAAATCAAATCAAATAAATTCAAATCAGTTTTATTTGTATAGCCCAAAATCACAAATACATTTGTCTCAGTGGGCTTTACATTCCATACAATATGATATATGATACAATATGACACCCTGCCCTTACACCCTTAGCTCGGCTGAGAAAACCGGGGTTAAAAAAAATTGAAGAAATCTCAGGGAGAGTCGACAAAGTAAGGGATCCCTCTCCCAGGACGGACATACTGCAATAGATGTCATAAGTAGAGAAAAATCTCGAAGGAATTTGATCATTGACCAGGTGATTACATGGTAATACTAAAGTAAAGTGCGAATAGTGTGGATGCATAGAATTCCAGTTCTATTGACACATTTCACATCAGCCCCAAACCAACTATTCAGGGTTTGTTTCAACCAGTTTGCTGCCAATTATTTCTATAGCACAATTCAGACACAAGGCCATTCAAAGTGCTTTACCGGGGCACAAAATTCACCAAGATTAGACATTTAAAAATTGCTTTTAAGAGATAATAAAAACAAAGAACAAATACAGGCAGACAAATTACAAGAAACATTGTATTTCTCGTGCACTGACCGCGGCTAAAGACAGGTTTAAAGCGTCCATTATTCTATGTGTGTCTTGAATTCAATATCTTAAAAAGGTTTTCATGAATTCACTAGTTTCTTAAATGATTAAAGTCCTGTGTTGTTGATGAATATACAGTGTATTGGCCCAGTGAATTGAGGATGACCTATATGCTGGTTTTGTTTTTGTTGTTTTTTGTATTACATCAATAATCCCAAAAACAACACAGTAGTAGTAGTGTAAGATTATTCATATAGGTGTCTCCCCTCCGTTCGTCCCCATACCTGCGTTACTGTGCATACATACATTCTGTCATCTGCTGGTACGGTAATCTCACTATCAAGGATAAAAATTCTCTTGGGAAAATTGTTAAAACTGCCTCTAAAATCACTGGTATCCAGTTAGAGAGCCTTGATCCGTTTTACAATAGACAGCTGCTCTCAGGAAAGCTTTTTACATCCGTCGTGATAATACCCATCCACTCAACTCAGAATTCATGTCGTTGCCATCTGGCCTTCGTCTGTGTGTACCCAAGATCACCAATAACAGATACAAATTCTCTTTTATTAATTTTTTATATCTTGGGTTGTTGATGACTTTTATTTTTACTTATTTTTATTTCCTGGCACTTTATTTTAATGCACTGTGTGTCTCCTCAGGCTTGTGTATATACTTGTGTATATATTGTTGTGTTATTGTGGCCTGATGTCTTATTTGTCGTTAAAATTCTCCTGCTGTACACAAATTTGCCCTCATGGGACATTTAATAAAAACCTTGAACCTTGAACCAACCTCGAAATTAACAGACATTTTACCGTCAGAAACAAGTCATTTACACTCTAGTTCAGTCGTGTTGGCACTTGTTAGGTCCCGTAATTTGTTTGGGAGGTGCGCAAAGCTTCAATTCATTTTTGGTAATTCGTACTGTAGCATAGAAACCAAAAAATTGTTAGGGCAGGACAATAACTTATTGTTAGGCTCATTTACTGAAGTCCAGTCAGACATTTTGGTCTAATAATACAATATAAAGAGGAGGATATACGTTTTCTGTGTTTGTTTTCTTTTATCGGTTTAGGATCGTTCATTAATACATAATAACTGGATGTGCTACGTGTGTTTGCATCTGTAATGTTACGACTCTGATTACATTTGTGCGTCAATGGGGATAACAACTCTTAGCAACTCCTGGTCTATGAGCCGTGAAATAGAATAATTCAATAAATAGAGTTTCAACTTCATTAGATGAGCATGAACACACTGGCTCATTAAGTCGCTAATGCTTAAAGCAGATATCTACGTCAGACAGTCAACAGTTGGACTTGCTTGATGTCTGCTCCCTTTACGCTTTCTGAGACACAACTCATTCACTGCTGTGTTTAAAAGGACTGAGTGGGTGTGGCCGAATCAAATGTGGCCATAGCAACAGTCATTGTTTTTAAATATATTTTTTTTGGTTTTTTAATGCTTTATTGATAGTGTAGAGACAGAGGTGAAATGGGGCAGAGAGGAGTGACATGCAGAGAACGACCGCGGGCTGGAATCGAACCCGGGTCCGCTGCTGGCCGAGGCCCATGGGGGGGGGACGCCCTACCAACTGAACAGTCATTGTTTTTAATAGAACGTTCGGGCAGAGAACTGCTGTGATTGGTTCAAAATACTTATTATGTGAAACCGAATTTTAAGTGTATCAAACTTAAATGATAATATATTTCACTTGGATTGATAAATATATACCCAACTCTTTTCAGATGCTTTACTAACTCCCCACATTACATAGTTAGAAGGATTGTGTGGATTTGCATTTCCAGAGGCTTTAAAAAGACCCCACAGATTCTCAGCTCCACGGTTTTCCATTATCTTTTCATGTGCTATAAGGCCGTAAAATGAACCACCTCCCACTGGGGAAAAAGCTCGGAGACACACACACACTGAGACCCATTTTAGTACCAACTCACTACCAACCTGCTCTGGAATACTCTCTCCCGTCTCCCCGTCCACCGGCTGAGCGGCCCCTTGTAGATTCACTCCATTTCTCCAGCTTTCTTCTTGTGTGTCCGCGTCGCCGCCATTTTTGTTTTCATCCGGCCTGGGCTTCTTCTCTTTCCCCTTCTCTGTCGTCTCCCTCTCCTCCTCCTCCTCCTCCTCCGTCTCCTTCGCTCGGTTGCTGTAGTTGAAGACTTCCCGTCCGGCTCCGAGGTCGATGTCCTGTCGCCATAGGATGTCAATCAAATCAATGTCCTGGAAACACATATAGCAACCATTGAAAAATGGCCCTGTGCAAAACAAAAGTCACTTTAATAACCAGGTATTGTGTGTCGGTCCGTAGGCATTTCAATGGCTGACTCTAATCGTTAAAGGACATGTGAAAGCCAATATATTTAAGGCGATTTATGATAGAAAATATTTACGTATTTATGAGAACAAAGTAGTTTGAAGTCGTTGATTTAGCCCCTGTAAACACAAATCCACCAAATCCTTGTCACGATGTAATGGGAGTTAGTTAAGTATCTGAAAAGAGTTATAGGCATATCCATCAATCCAAATGAAAGTTTTCGTCATTTAAGTTTGATACAATTAACAGAACTTCGGTTTAGATGAGGCGGGCTATGCTCTGGTTCTTATGACACGGTAAGTATTTTCAACCAACAATGATTGTTGGCATGTGGACGGTTTGATAACGCCACGCCCACACTGTCCTGTCAAACGCTCTTTTATAACTAAGTTTTATAATATTTATGAACATTTATTTTCAGGTATTGTTAAAGCTTATTGAGACACCAAGCTTTGATTTCCAATATTGATTTTTTTTTAAATATTTTAAACCAGAGGCTTTAAAAGAAACCCTTGAAAATCAAAACTAAAATGCAACACATAAGCACAAACCAAGAACACGTGAGCTCACGCTATTTGGTCTTTTGTAAAAGGGGGATTTTGGCAGGAGAAAGGGGGGGCAGGTCATGTAACTGAAAAATGGTCAGATGATGCAACCATGACATAAACCCTTTGACATGGCGGTTAACATGTGATCAGATAATAAGTCTTGGTTCGTTAAGAGTCTAACAATGACTTTGTGTCACTACTCCAACGCATCAAAATTAAATGACCATTACTAGCAACTTTCCTTTCAAAGAACTGGAAGAATAAATAACAAAAATAACCACTAACAAAAACAAACCATCACATGTACTGAAACGATTATGGGTTAAAAGACAACAACAACAAAACTGCGATATAAAAAGTAAATAAATAGCAATAAATATTGTCTTGGGTGCCATTTTAAGAGGGTAAATTTAAGAGGACGCCTGTTTGCTGTTTTTCAACATCAACAACACTAAATGTGACCAGAACAACAGCTGTAATGAAATGTGACACTGATAAAAGAATGCTTTTGCTAATCCTATCGAACTTGGTGTTCATGTTTAAATAGCTTGGAGGACAGAATACTTGTGTGTTTTTGTTAATGAAACTGATACCGACCTTAATTTTAGAATTATTTAGGTTGACTGCGGAGCTAAGTGTACAAAACTGATAATAATAAATCTACATTAGGTAAGACTTCGGGTGATTGTGCATCATGGATTTTATACCTTCTGCTGTACGTCCAGGTTTTTCCTTAGCAGTAGAAACTACAACTGAAACATTTCGTGGGCACTTCTCGAGCTCCTGCGCCAGTGTCGGGGGGCGACACAAATTTGTAAACACTGCGAGCAACGTTCTCTGCATATTCTCCCCTCTCTACCCCACTTCAACTTTGTCTCTCCACTCTGTCAATAAAGCAAAAAGTGCAGAAAAAAAATCTTGAAATAACCCCCCCCAAAAAAACAAAAAGCCTAGTTAGCAGCATTACCTCTTTGGTGAGGTCGTCGTCGCCATCCCTGCTGCCTTGGTTCTCCCGGTCTCCCTCGGAGGCCACGGCGCCCAGACTGCTGTCGGCTGCGAGGGGGTCGAAGGTGGATTCAGTGGCTCCACTCCCTCCCCTCATGGCCGGGGCAGCAGCAGGGTCCGTGTGGTTCCCCTCCTCTAGGCCGGACCCATTGTCCAGCGCCAGGGTTGGGCTGCCGGACGGACTTCCACCGGAGGACACCACGGCCGTCTCAGAGTCGCGGTGCACGAGCCAGGCGTTGAGCTCCGGGCTGGGCACGGAGAGGCGATCAAGCTGCCGCACCTGGTGGATGGTTGAAATAGAAAGTTATTTTAAACATATAAAAGAAAACAGTGTCATACTGACATTGATATACGATATATTACACAGAATAGATTAGCATTACGAGGTACATACTTTTATTTTTTTTTTCATTTTATGGGGGTGCGCTCTAACCACTACACCACAAGCGCTCCCCCTTTAATGACAAATACTTGACAAATGAGATAACTACATGCCCCGAAAAGGTATTTTTTTTTTTAGGTATTTTAACCTCGTCCACTGCAACGAAGACTAAGTCCATATGTTACGCGTTCTACCCACTACCCCACCAACAGAGCGCCCAGAAGTTCACATTTTAAAACACACCTGGTTCAACAGTCGCCGAGTTGTGAAGAATTGGTCGAGGTCCACACTCTTTGGATGGATGCCATAGCCGTCCAGCGTGTTGCGGAGGTTGTGGAACTGTGTCTGCGTGTAGGCCGAGCTGGGGCCCAGAATGATCTCCCTCAGTGGGGGCAGCTGGTTGCTCAGGTAGTGGTCAACGTCCACACGCACCCCAAGGAGACTCAGGAGGATGGTGAACTGAATCAGGCCCTCTGTGAAGTACTTTTTCAGGTAAAGCATTTCTTTACAAAGGAACAAAAGGTGAAAGTAAAAAACATAAACGGACGGGGGACGGGGGCTAACTATTGAACCTTGGATTAAAACGTTGGTAGTTGTTCTGTACTAGAAGGGAGACTAGAGGCAAATAAATAAAAAGTGGGAGAAGATTATGAGGGGTCTTCAGCGGGAGTGTGAATGTTTAAAAGGCATTTAAGATCCAAGATGGCGGGTCCCACTCTGACACAGTCCAGTTTCTGCTCAAAGCCTCGTTCTTCATCAGGTGTTCACCCTCCCATTCCTGGCAAAAAAAAAAGTGAAAGAAAATGACATTTTATTTAATTGCTCTGCTGAAAATGAGTCCAACATTATAATGAAATCAAACTTTATTTATAAAGCGCTATTCATACATAGCGAAGGGAATGCAAAGCGCTTCACCAAATAAAAAGACAAAGAACAATATTAATCCCTCCCACCAACATTACAATCAAATGAAACTTTATTTATATAGAGCTATACATACATAGCAACGGCAACTCGGAATGCGTCACCAGATATAAAGACAAATACAGTATCCACCACTACCCTCCAGCCAACCAACAGACAGTGCAACAAATGACTATCAGAAATGAATAAACACTTTATATGCAACTTGATATACACAGACTGAATGTCCAACATTATAATCAAATCAAACTGTATTTATAAAGCGCAATTCATACATAGTGAAGGCAATGCAAAGCGCTTCACAGAATTAAAAGACAAAGACAACATCTTCCCCCAATCTACAGAGAGAGCAACAAATTACTATGAGAAAGGAATTAACACTTTATACAACTTGGACTGAACACGGACTGAATGGTGCAAGATGAAGTAAAAGCATGGATCAGTAAGACAATGGAACAGGCAGTAAGGACATGCTATTGCTGTCCCAAAATGGATTAAAATAAATGTAAAAAGAGTCAAATAAATCATGCCGAGTGTAAAATAGATGCAATAATCAATAAATAAAAGTTAAGAAAATTAAGACTAGTAAAATACAAATAAAAGTATAGCCTATAGCAGGAAATAAAAGTAAGACAAATAAATAGGTTATAATATAAGTTAATAAATAACAAAAGTGAATAATATATATTTTTAAACAATGTATTTGAAGAAATAAGAATAATAATTTGTCCCTGCTCTTGTATTGTACTTTACCTGACGTTGAATGTGGTGTATGAGAATTGTGGTTGATTGTTCTTATTGTATCATGGTGCTGCCTTCTTGGCCAGGTCATTCTTGAAAAAGAGATTTTAATCTCAATGAATTTTACCTGGTTAAATAAAGGATATTGATTGATTGATTGATTGAAATAAGTAATATTTATTTTTAATAATAATAAATAAATAAAGTCACATAAATAGGTAAAAATATCGTGAAAAAAAGTCAAGGAAGATATAATAAAGGTAACTAAATACGATTCAGTTGAAAGCCAGCACAAGCCTAACACACAGACAGACCAAGGGAGACAGACGCACGCACACACCCAAGTCTTTTACGTACCTACATTTGCATTGAGCACATGTTAATGGAAAAGGAAAACGAAAGACAAATCTGGACTTGCTAGCCTTCTGCTGCCTACCACGCCATCCTCGCAACGCGCAATGCCTTTTTTCGATCTTGGGATAGTAGCACAGATGGTATAACAAAAAAAAACTGATGCTATAGGCTTCACCCCACCCTTGGTAGGACAACTACTTCTCGTGGGGGCTGCTGAAGGTGAATGGGGCTGGCTGGCTGGCTGGCTGGGCAGCATCAACGTACGACACCTCCCTCCTCTTCGCCCTTCTGACGTTAGCTTGTAAAACCACACGGCTATTGCTATTAGGCTATTAACATGTGTATAATCACTTTGTTACTAAAACCATAAAGCAACAATAATAGTAGAGTCGTGTAGCCACATTAGCTAGTTAGCTCGCATCTGTGTTTACAAAAAAAAAGTGACAGGTACCCCTCAGCTGGTACTTCCGCTGTCGCTAGCATCAAACAATCTCCCTAGCAACAAGTGGTGAAACGTTGGTTGACAGATCAAGCAGCCAATCACAGGCGGCGAACGCTGTGACGACACATGACTCCAGCAAGTCCTGTCCAATAGAAAAAGGGCAAAGGCGGGGCTTAGGGAAAAAGCTAAACTAATATTATGAACTACACTGTGATAGCCTTGGAAGCTAACTACCTTCAACCATCGAACAACTTTAAAAAGTAGCTCATATCTCAAACATGACACACGCTTATATCCAGGCCTTCCCCAATAAATATTTCTTATTCATCTGTGTGGGTTGCCAATGTCATAAATCACTGCAATCCATGTATCTGCGTACGCATTAGTTAATTGAAAACGTTGTTATTAAATACTTACGCATGCCCCATATAGTCCAATATCACCTAGAAGCAGTTATTTAGCCCGGTTTCATTACAATTTCCACTGTGTTTCCCGATGTAGCTTCCCCCAGCCTTGCCTCTTTGATTGGCCCACCATGACTTGCAAGAATTGTGCTAGCTGGCCCGGCTAGCTTTAGCAGCAAAACACACGCTTCCACACTGAGCATGCGCAGAACATTCTAGCATCTAGGCTTTCATCATCCCACTCAAAATTCCCCCTGTGCTTATTTTTATACACACAGCTTGCCCTAATAAAGTCAGTTATTTAAAATATGCAGAGATGAAAACAACAGCTTCTTCAATAGTTTTATTACAAATTATGAAAAATACATTACAGGATTTTGCATAGTACTCAATATTCATTATCTTATCGCCTCGTACGATGGAGATGGGTGTGGCTAACTTTCTATTTACATTTTATGCCATGCCTTTACTTTCGTTTTCTATATGTTTTTGTTTATGTTTATTGTATGAAGGTTGCTGGCAAAAAAACTGCTTATGCACATCTGACACTGGGTTTGATAATACTATAACATTTGTATATTGTATTTTATAGTTTTCTCATCATACATTTTATTATTTGGTTTCTTAACAAACTCAACTGCATGTGGTCCACTCCTGTTGACATGTGAAAAACTCCTTATCTGTGTTGAGGAAAATCTAAGTTTAACAAGTCAGACAGTTAGACACCAAGAATGCGGATTGTTATTCTTTCTTGTTTACAATAAAAAGTAATTGTAAGTTCATTAGTTTTACTTGTTTAACTGTTACCAGACATTTCTAAAATTTCAAACGTTTCTTAGCCAGATTTGATACAGAAAACACAAAAAACGACACACCAGACCTAAAATTAAATACCAATTTTATTTCCACTGTTAATTCATGACAAAATTATTTTATTGAAAGTCTGTTGAGGTCACTATATATTGACCCCCATGAGGTTGACCGGCCTTTTGTGGTATTTCTTTGAAATGTCGACTTCAATCTGCAAAAACAAATAATCAATCAATCAGAATTATTTTCAATAACACGTATTGTACTGAAATCCTGCAACATATATGAACTGATGATCTCTCTTTGTATTATACAGTTTATTCCTTTCAATTAATGGGCAAGTTCTATTCACATCCATGGATGCATTTCATTTTTTTTTATTATATTATGTACTATAAATCCCTTTTTTTGATTGGTCTTATTTAATATTGTAACATTTACTGGATTTTCATGAGAGGTAAGCCGTAATCATCTGACTTAAAAACAAACAAAAAAAGGTTGAAATGTTTCACTTCATATGTCATAAGTCTGCAATATATGAAAGTTTTCAGGATATTCAAATTTTTTCAAGATGGAACTTTGTATAATAATAATCTTTTGAATTCCTTTCTTTACAGTTACAAAATACCCTTTCTACTCTGTATGTAAAGTGACACAGTACATCCATTAATCCATTATACCATTAAAACTTCTTTTCATTGAGTTTTTTCATATAAAAATGTACTAAATCAGCATTGAAATGTATCAGTATCAATGTACCATCTTCTGTAGCTCCTTGGTTCGCGCTGCCAGCAGGTCGACGCGTGGCTCCAGTCTGCTCTGCTCCTCCAGCGCCTCCTGACGTTTCTCTGCCATGGTGGATCCCTTCAGCAGCAAGATGTCTGCCTGCTTCAGCTTCTGCCTCAGCACCTCAGACACACGCTCAACATACCTGAGAAATGACAATAGAAAAAAAATAAGAAAAAAATATTAAATGGTTATGTTTTTTTGAAAGGGCAAGAAAGCAGAGAAAAATATTGATATTTTCAAGCACTGGTCAATTTTGTTATTACTATTCAAATCAATTATTCAATCATTGTCAAATCAAACACAAAAAAGAAAGAAAAAATAATAATGGTAATGTTTTTTGAAAGGATACAAAAGGGCGAGACAAGGCAGGGAAAAATAGTTTCTATTTTACCACTATTTAATTTGGAGATTTTTTTGTCTGTTCTGCTTTCATAACAAATATTTTATCATACTAGTATAAATGAAAGGTCCAAATGTACATTTAGGTGTTTATTTGACTAAACCTTGTCTATATATTACATCTGTATATTTCTCCTATGGCCATCATCTCAGTTAGTTCTTTTTTGATACTCTGAAGTCTGAACCAAATATTTCAACTGCTAAAGCACTCACATCCACTAAACTTTCCACAATCATTCTTAAGGTTGTCTGATTTATTATACATTTACAGTTATTGTTTTAATGTGAGTAATCAACTGGCAAAATTTCACGGTGAGATTTTTTCAACCTTATTCACCTGCAGTTGTCTGTACTAAAACAAATTCTCCAAATGAAACCGATAGGATATTTTGGTCAGCGTACCGTGGTGATGCCTGGATCATGAAGAGGTGCTGCATCCGTAGATTGGTGAGTCTTCCCAGGACATCCTGCACCATGGCCAGCATCTCTCTGACGTGTCCCCGGGTCTGACCCTGGATGACTGAGGGGGCCAACTGGAACTGGCTCATAGCAACCACGTCCCCCTCCTCGCCCATCTCAACCACACGCTGAGATAGGAACACTTCCAGCTGGAAAAAAAAAATATATATAATATAATCATCTAAATACTACCTAGCACCCCAAAATCATTCATCTTCTGTCAATATTAAGTTTCTGAACCTAGCTTTTTTTTTTGTCTGGTTGTGCTTTGATATATTTTGGTTGTTTTTTATCTATTTTTCTTGCCTAATAGTTGAGCTTTGTATATGTCCAAATGTCACCTTGGTGTAATACACTATGAAAAAAAAATTATTGAAGTTCCTTCCTGAAAGTTATAATAACAATGTGATTTAATTTTACAAATATTTGTAATAGTCACTTACAGTCCTTGTTCTTTGCAGTAACTGGTTTTGAATTTGCACATGTAAAAATCATGTTTAGTTACAATCACAAAAAACCCGCAGTACCTACTTTTGGACACTTGGGGGCAGTGGAAACAAGCTGGAAAAACAATACTGTCTAATGACTTGTGAGCTGTCTAATTTACAAAGGAAGAGGATTCTGTCTTTACCTCCATCAGCTCATCGATGAACTGACTGCGTGATTGAGAGTTCTCCAAAATACTTAGAGCATCTTCACCCCTCGCTACACCCTCAGGACCTGGAAACACACACACACACATACAGAAACACAGACACACACACACACACACACACACACAGACACACACACACACACACACACACCTTTAGTAAATACAGAAATTTCAATAGTCTTGGAGATGGGGATTTTAAAAATATATAAATAAAGTAGTTACAGTCTGTGCCCGCATCCACAATTTCTATTTCTATGGGGGCGTCTCCACTGTCTCCCCAGTCAATACCACCGGCAGAGTCCTGTCGAGGGAGAAGGACAGAAATGTGTTTATTAAAGCAGTGGTTTTGTACTATGTAGAGATGGACTCTGGTACTGCTTTATTGACCCTGTATTGCATGCACTGTTACTTAAATATGAAAGTGTTTTAATGTATAGAAAATAAGACACATAGCTTAATTAATATAAATTATAAAAAAAAAAAATACAGAAATTTTTTTAAGGGGGGGTAGTAACAATATGGCAACAATGCTCAATCATGCAAAGTACAAGAACATTTTCTCTATATTCTTTGTGTAGAGATTAATATTAATTTGAAATAAATTAATTCTATATCTAGTTTGATACAGTATCTCACAAAAGTGAGTACACCCCTAACATTTCTTCAAATATTTCATTATATCTTTCCATGCGACAACACTGAATAAATGACACTTTGATACAATGTCAAGTAGTCAGTGTACAGCTTGTATAACAGTGTACATTTACTGTCCCCTCAAAATAACTCGACACACAGCCATTAATGTCTAAACTGCTGGCAACAAAAGTGAGTACACCCCTAAGAAAAAATGTCCAAATTGGGCCCAAAGTGTAAATATTTTGTGTGGCCACCATTATTTTCCAGCACTGCCTTAACCCTCTTGGTCATGTAGTTCACTAGAGCTTCACAGGTTGCAACTGGAACCCTCTTCCACCCATTTATGACAGCATCACAGAGCTGGTGGATATTAAAGACCTTGCGCTCCTCCATCTCCCGTTTTAGGATGCCCCAAAGATGCTCAATAGGGTTTAAGACTGGAGACATGCTTGGCCAGTCCATAACCTTTACCCTCAGCTTCTTTAGCAAGCCAGTGGTCATTCGGAGGGGTGTTTGGGGTCGTTATCATGTTGCAGTACTGCCCTGCGGCCCAGTTTATGAAGGGAGGGGATCATGCTCTGCTTCAGTATGTCACAGTACATGTTAGAATTCAATGAACTGTAGATCCCCAGTGCTGGCAGCACTCATGCAGCCCCAGACCATGACACTCCAACCACCATGCTTGACTCTAGGCAAGACACACTTGTCTTTGTACTCCTCACCTGGTTGCCACTCCACACTCTTAACACCATCTGAACCAAATAAATGTATTTTGGTCTCATCAGACCACAGGACATGGTTGCAGTAATCCATGTCCGTAGTCTGTTTGTCTTCAGCAAACTTTTTGTGGGGTTTCTTGTGCATCATCTTTAGAATAGGCTTCCTTCTGGTATGACAGCCATGCAGACCAGTATGATGCAGAGTGCGGCGTATGGTCTGAGCACTGACAGGTTGACCCCCCACCCCTTCAAGCCCTTCAGCAATGCTGGCAGCACTCATACGTCTATTTTCCAAAGCCAACCTCTGTGTACGACGCTGACCATGTGCACTCAACCTTCGTAAACTGGGCCACAAGGTGGTATTGCAACATGATAACAACCCCAAACACCCCTCCGAACGACCACTGGCTTGCTAAAAAAGCTGAGGGTAAAGGTTATGGCCTGGCCAAGCATGTCTCTGGACCTAAACCCTATTGAGCATCTTTGGGGCATCCTCAAACGGAAGGTGGAGGAGCGCAAGGTCTTTAATATCCACCAGCTCTGTGATGCTGTCATAAATGGGTGGAAGAGAGTTCCAGTTGCAACCTGTGAAGCTCTAGTGAACTCCATGACCAAGAGGGTTAAGGCAGTGCTGGAAAATAATGGTGGCCACACAAAATATTTACACTTTGGGCCCAATTTGTAAATTTTTTCTAAGGGGTGTACTCACTTTTGTTGCCAGCAGTTTAGACATTAATGGCTGTGTGTCGAGTTATTTTGAGGGGACAGTAAATTTACACTGGTATACAAGCTGTACACTGACTACTTTACATTGTATCAAAGTGTCATTTATTCAGTGTTGTCCCATGGAAAGATATAAAGAAAAATGTGAAGAAATGTGAGGGGTGTACTCACTTTTGTGAGATACTGTATTTCAAAGTGAACACAGACTATGTATACAAAACATAAGACATGTTTTTACCTCAGCGTTGGGCTCCACACTGATGCCCCAGTCTATTCCATCCTCCACCGTGATGCCGGATGTTACGCCCAGATCTGCGCCCGTACTGAAGTCGCCCCAGTCGATCTGAAGAAGGATTTAAGATGATACACAAACACTAAGGCATGGTGAGGGAAATCAGGTATGAATTGACACATTCACTTTGTATCTACAGTATTTGACCTATTCAGGTGTTAATGAATATATGTTCTGGGGCGGCAAAAACAGAAATGTTCCTGCTCTTAAATCTGTTTATATACCATAATAATTTGAACAAAAGGCCTGGTTAATAAAATGTTGAACAAAAATGTACAATGACATTAAGATTAAAAACATATATAAATTTGGAAAAAGCAAAAAAAATTAAAGAATACTTAAGTGATATTTTCCTCCAATCTACAATAAGACAGGCTGATTAGTATATAAAACCCTGATCAATAGATAATATAGATACAATACAACTAACCGCGTCCTCTGCGATCACTTCAGGAGCTGTTTCCTCCACAAACGGCCTCTCAGTAACCGTGGGAACGTTCCCTGTTCTCCATTCATAGAACGTCGCGTTTCCTCTCTTCTGAGCAAACGTCAACATGGGCAGGACGGGCTCAGACCTACGGAACAACATACTGTGAGCTTGTGTGGGAAAAAGTTAAAATGATTTATGTTTTTATAGTTAAAGAACAACAGACAAAAAGTAGCTGAAAAAAAAGTCTGGTGGTAATACACAGCCTAGGCTCTGTTATGAGGCATGTTGGTAGCTACAATGGGCCTCTTTTGTTTACATACTAGTTTACAGAGCCTAGGCTGCGTGTTAGCTGCAATTTCTTTTTTTCAGCGAACACATAGTACAGACAGGTAGCGGATAATGAGGAGATATTCACTGATTTTAACAAAAAGTGGGCTGTATTTTGGATAATAAACTCACCACTCGCAGACAAAGTTTGTGAACGCTGTGTAAAGTTGGATCAGCTCCTCTAACTTTGCCGCATCCTTCCCGACTTCGTCCAGAACGGCCGGTAAATCTTTGACCAGAGACTGAAGCTCACGGGCAACGTGTTCTCCCTGAGAGAGGAGAGAAAGAAAAGGCACAAATGTTATGTTATCTCATCTGTTTATTAAAGGTAATTCTGGAGAACGTTTGTTGTCAAAATCTTTTTCTTGTCAAAATCAGTGAATATCTTCTCATGATCTGCTACCTGTCCATACCTGGAAAAAAAATCTGGTGTTAATACAGCCAAGGTATGTAAATAAAGGGGGCCCGCCGTAGCTATAGCAACATGCCCGTTTATAGAGCCTAGGCTGTGTATTAACCCGTGGATTATTTTCAGCACACACACAGTACAGACAGGTAGAGGATCGTGTGAGGAGATATTCACTGATTTTGACAACAAGCGTTCTCCAAAATCACTTACTCCACCTTTAATACATGAAATAATTCAGAACATTGCACAATCTCAATTTAAGTTTTTGCACGTTTCCTTATTCTCCTTTATGTGTATCGTCTTATATTTTTGTGGGTTATAGGTTTTTTTAAATGTTCCCAAATGCAAGACAAATTCCCCTTAGGGCAATAAAGGTGTATCGCTATCTATCTATCTATCTATCTATCTATCTATCTATCTATCTATCTATCTATCTATCTATCTATCTATCTATCTATCTATCTATCTATCTATCTATCGTCTAATAATAATAATACATTTTATTTGTAATGCACTTTATATTACTAGAATCTCAAAGTGTTACAGAGAAGTAAAATAAATTAAAAAAACAAATCAATGAGAATAAAAACAATTAAAAGGGGACCTCAAAGACAGTTTAGCTAAATGCTCTTTTAAAAAGATGCGTCCTTGTACTCACGGTGATGCCGTACTGTTTACAGGCGGAGTAGTATCTCTCCCTGAGGTCTGTGGCTGAGCTCTGACACTCCGTCTCCCGTCTGCTGAGCTCCTGCTGCTGCTGCTGGGCTTTAGCGAGCTGCTTCCTCAGAGCAGGGCCCTCGTAGCTCACGTTACGACTCAGCAAACTGGCAACCTCCGCTAGGGCACAAATACATGTTTTAATTAGGGATGTCAATAGCAATTTTTTTAAATAGCGATTGATAAAAAATTTTAATCACATGTTAAAAATTCTATTATTTTGCATTTCACAACAGTGTATTAGTCTATTAGGAGAAAAAGATAAATCAAGTTATTTAGTTTCTATAGCTGGATACATATTCAACAGCAGCAACAACAACTACATTTTTCAATGATTTCAAAAAAGGTTTAGCTTCAGACTTTCTGGTTTGGAACAGGTATTGGAACCACAATCAGCCTTACTTGTTTCAAATAGTCTAACAGTGTATACAGATGTTGCCATAGATACTATATTAAGTATATAAAGAAAATATATTATAGTTATATTATATTACTCACCCAAGTAGATATTGTCTATCTCATAAAGGGTGACGATCTCTTGCCAATCCTGTGACGAGAAAAACAGAAATTTAAAATGTAACTTTTCTTGAGTGTTTTTAATAGCAGAGAAAAATTAAACATAAATAAATCTCCTCGTTCCATTTGGTTTGTGATATTTATTATAAACTCTTCTCACCTTCATCCTCTGAGATGAATATCTGCCAAAGATGTTCTTGGAAGAAGCTTCAGTTCCTTTCAGTATCTCCACTATCCTCAAGCAGTGGAAGTAGTGGATGTCTAGAAATAGAAAAAAACAAACAAAATAAACCAATAAGCTTTAATACAGAGCTGTATGATAATGAAATGATATATCTCCTTTGTTATGATGCAAATAGACTGACAACATAAAAAAACATGAGACACAGGACAATATAAGCAAAAAATAAATAAACGTATAAAATAAAATAAATAAAATATTATTAATCTAACTGGTAAGAAAAATCTTTTTTTAGGGTTCTGGAATTACCGTCAAACCTGTGCAAAGTGAGTTTAAACAATCTCCAGGGTTTCCGTCAAGGATTTAACTTTCAGAATAAAATGAAAATGCTTATCTCTGTGACTAGAACATAGTGATAACAGTTAAAATGAATAATTAAAATAATTAATTAATAACACATTTAAATTTAAAACTGCACTAATATAGATATAGAGCTGATAGACTGAGAAGCTGACTGTGGGACATACAGGATCCAGAGAGCAGCTTCTTGATCTCCTCGTTCTCCGGCATGTCCTGCATGGAGGCGTTGATCTTCTCTCTGATGACTTTCACTTCATTTTGCCACTTTAAGTTACAGTGACGGCGATCCAGCAGCCAGTCTGTTTACAAAGGAGGGTTTAACAACATAGTAAATACAGGGTATAGGTTGGATTTGGATTTTTAAATGCCACTCGGAATCAAATTATAAACCAATTTTACAAAAAAATAAAAAATGGCTTAAAAATTCTGTAAACCTGGAAAAGTTGGCATAATGCATTTTTTTAAAGTACAATATGTCCCAAATGAGAATTCATCATATGCCATTGAAACTTCACTTTTAAAAGATTAATATTTTAATACTATCTAAGGCCTTGTTTTATCTTTCTTATATATTATCTTCCAAGAGTTTTTTAAGGATTAGAATAAAGCCTAATGTTACATGGTAAAAACAGCTGATTTGAGAACAGCAGAAAAGGAAACATATGCCCACAGGTTACAAAAACTCACTCAGCACATTATATATCGGTGTCTTACCTAAAAGCTTGCTGGTCTGAATGTCGATTGGAAGGTTTTGAATATTCTATTGATGAGGGGAAACGCAAAAAAACAACAACAACATTAGTAATGTCTAATTTCACACTTTAAACCCACATTTTTGCAGCATTTTCTCTCACATGTAGTAGATATCGCACTCGTATCTTTACAGCAACCACTCGCAGAACAGAAATACGTCTCAAATAAGAGGTTAAACGAATATATGTACTATTGTTAAGCTCTTTAAATGTTTATTTTCCATTTTACTGGACTTTGACAGCAGGCTAACGTTAGCTTTTAGGCTAAATCCAAATCAGAAATACTTTCAATCAACCTACCTCCATTGTGTCTTCACGTTTGCAAATTGTATTCCCTTCAAAGATGTTATTGCTTCATTATAAGTTTATTTTAACAGGTTTGTGTCACAGAAATATTGCCACCATGTCCGTATTTCACTGTTTATGGACACGTTACGAGAAGGAGAACCAATACACGGAAGGAATGTTACAGTCGAGAGAAGGACTGGCCAATGAGAGCGCAGTATGCTGACAGGCCGCAGCTGATTGGTGGATGCGTTGGGCTCTTTATTTAGTGCAGTGATGAAGTCTGTCGGTAGAGGGCGCTGCCGTCCTTTAACTCTGTGAGATGAGAATGAGCGAGGGAATAAAAATAAAAAATACAAATACTCCTACAAAACTACTATAAAATAGATAAATGTTATTCGTATTTTTTTAATAGTATATTTCATACACAACCGCAATTCAAAACCAGGATGTACATGAAGAATAAAAGGAGCATAAAAGTCACAGTGCATAGTGAAAAATAAGAAAATAAAATCACTTTAAAAAAATATATATTTGAATATTTTTATGATGTTATTTTTCTTGGTAAGTACTTTGTGAATTTTATTTCTGTAAAAGCTGCCATTTTTTGTCACAGTCCGTCTTTTGTATGTGCTTGTCTTTAATTGTTGTATTGAAAAATGTGTATAAATAAAATATACAAAAGCTGCCATACTAAAATAACCGTATAAGATTATTATTAAATCCCTGCATGTTCAGTTGCAGTGGTGCTCCAGAAGTGGCCTTATGTCAGGTCATTTGAATGCACACCAAACTTGCAAAGTAAGCGTCCAGTCACTGTCTGTGATTTTACGTAACGTATGCAAAACACCAGGGGCACTCACCTATTTAAGATCATATCTCAGAGGCTATCTCCCTCCCTTTTTCTCTTCCTCATTCGTTTTCTCTCTCTCTCTCGCTCTCTTTCTCTCCCTCTCTCTCTCCCTCGCTCTCTCCCTCTCTTCCTCTTTCAAAGTCATTACTGACAACTAAACTACACTTTCCATAATCATTCGTAGCACTATTCTAAAGGTTATGACAGACGGGTTTGTTTTATATACTATCTATGGTTTGTTCATATGTTGTTAACTGTCTGATTTATGATACATTTTCTTCTACAGAACCTGCAGAAAAGGCCTTTTAGTATTTTTTGATCTATAAAATGAAAAACAGGGCCGTATCCAAAATCTGTTTTGTGAAAACTATTGACAAAATGAAATACATTTGCACATTTATTCAAACATTTAGAAATCTAACCTATTCACCTGCTTAGAGACTGATAAAAGGCGAATGTATTTGCAGTCTTGTAAAGCCGCTCACGTTTCAAGTTGACATTAACTCTGACGTCAAGAATCTTGATATGTCGACCTGAAGAAAAGGTCTCACTAAATCACACAGTTGCAACATTTACCCGCTCATGCACTTAGCTGGGGGCAGGCTTAAGCTGTGTGTGTGTGTGTGTAATTGTGTGTGTGTGTGTGTGTGTGTGTCTCTCTCTCTCTCTCTTTGTGTGTTTGTGTGTGTGTGTGTGTGTGTGTGTGTGTGTGTGTGTGTGTGTGTGTCTGTGTATCTGTGTGTCTTTGAGTGTGTGTGTCCTTATACAACTTTTGGACCTTATGAGTGAGGACATTTTGGGACAGAGTAAGGTTAGAGTAAGGGTTGGGGTTAGGCATTTCGTTTTGATGGTTAGGGTTAGATTAAGGGGCTAGGGAATGTATTATGTCAATGAATGTCCTCACGAATATAGCCGTACAAACGTGTGTGTGTGTGTGTGTGTGTGTGTGTGTGTGTGTGTGTGTGTGTGTGTGTGTGTGTGTGTTTGCGTGAGTGGTTTCGGTGGTTAGGGTAAGGTTTTAGGGAATGCTTTTTGTCAATGAATGTCCTCACAAGTATAACTGTACAAACATGTATAGCTGTGTGTGTGTGTGTGTCTCTCTCTCTCTCTTTCTGTGTGTGTGTGTGTGTGTGTATGTCTCTTTCTGTGTGTGTGTGTGTGTGTGTGTGTGTGTGTGTGTGCGTGTGCGTGCGTGTGTGTGTGTGTGTGTGTTTGAAGAGGGTGTGTGCTATAGAGGGGAGAGAGAGCACAGTTGGAACAAGGTGAGTGAGGTAGAGACAGACAGACAGACAGGCGGAGTGAGTGAATAGAGATGCTGCACCTGTTCGTGATCACATTCAATATAATCACATGAGAATAAGACAATTAAAACAGACAATACAGTGGAACTAAAGAGTTTATAAAAACATGGCAGAACAGTTTCACGTCTAAGAGAATCTCCTGCAGTCAGAGCGTCTTTAACACGGTAAGAATATACATTTGTGCATTTTTTAAAAGCTAATTTATGTCTCTAAAACTCTGCTGTTGAAAGTGTGACAACGCTTGACAACATATAGAACAGATACAGCAAAGTGCACACATGTATTGGTTTTGGTTTGTTGGCAACTTTCAAACATTATTAATTTTATATATTTTTTTATATATTCTAGACTTTAGTAGGTAGAGTGAAAGACTGGCTCTTATTTCCCTGGTTGCCCCTTGCTGGTTTCCATAGTCTGCAACTATTTGTCGATACAATTTGCAACTTTTCTAAGGTTTTCAAATGTAAGATGTTAAAGTTAGTACTACTGCCATCGGTGTATGAGTGTGTGTATGAATGGGTGGAATGTGGTAAGAAATGTATAGCGCTTTGGGTCTGAGAAAATCGGCTAAAAAACGCTAAATAAGTCAAGTCCATTTACCATTTTAGTTATAGTGAATTATATAAAGTATTTGAGGTTTTGGACACTTTGTTGGCCTACACAAGATTTAAAAAAAGTAAAAAATGTCATCTTGAGCTGCAGGAGATCGTGTTTTAGGGACATTTGAACACTGTTATCTGATGGTTGATGGCACTTATTATTATTGATTCATTGAAAGACATACTCTACGTTTGCAGCCCTAGATTGTGATGTTGGAAAAATTATAAATAAGGAGCTGAAAACCTGAAAAATGTACTCACAAATAAACAATATGCGTTATGTTGTAGATATGTAACAGCTATTTAAAGGTTATTTCACTTGAGGTCATTGCTTGGCTTTCTAGTGAGTGAGAATAATAAAACAATTCCTTATAATTCATGTCAAGAAAGTAATATCATGAATTTAATATCATTTTGAGACCCTTATCAAGAGCTGTTGACATAATAGTCCCATTAAAAGAACTCGTGATGTTTCAAGTTTGCCCTCATTAGTCAGCCATCACCTTTCTGTGACTTCTACATTCTACAGAACATATACTTTAGGACACGCACACACACACACACACACACACACACACACACACACACACACATGCAACATTAAAAATTACAACACATATTCAATACATTAATTCCAAGGCATCACACAGACAGAGAACTCAACAGAACTCTCCATCAACTCGTTCAACTCTTGTCTGTAACGTTCCGGGTCACTGGTGGTGAAGCTGGCACAGGGGGCGAAACCTGAGAGTCTATTGAACCCTTGGCTCAATTATGACTGTAGCTCCGGCTCAGGTGCCCTTGGAGACTCACATCTCTCTCTCTCTCTCTCCTTCTCTCTCTCTACCGCTCTCTCTTTCTCTTCCTCTCTCTCTCTCTGTCTCTCTCCCTCTCTCTTCTTTTCTCTCTTCCTCTCTCTCTCTCCCTCGCTTAACTTAACTCTCTCTCTCTCTACCCTCTCTCTCTCTTTCTCTCTCCTTCTCTCTGTCTCCCTCTCTACCTCTCTGTCTACCTCTTTCTCTCTCCTTCTCTCTGTCTCCCTCTCTACCTCTCTCTCTACCTCTCTCTCTCCTTCTCCCTCTCTCTCCCTCTCTCTCTCTCTCTCTTTCTCTCTTTCTCTATGTCTGTTTCTCTCTCTATCTCTCTCCTTATCTCTCTCTCCGTCTCGTTCTCTCTACCTCTCTCTCTCTCTCCCTGTCTCTTTCTCTCCCTCCCTGTCTCTCTCTCTCTCCCTCTCCCTTTCTCTTTCTCTTTCTTTCTCTCTCTCTCTACCTCCCTCTCTCTCTCTCTTCCTCCCTCTCTTTACCTCCCCTCTCCTTCTCTCTCCCTCTCTCTTAAACATGGGGCTTTTCGAAAATAACTTTTTAACTTGGTTAGTTATTTCCGAATGTGGCCGCAGTGTTCCTTACCTTATGATCTTTTGATGGCTTTGCAGAGCGACACACACACACACACACACACACACACACACACACACACACACACACACACACACACACACACACACACACACACACACACATGCACACACACACACATGCACACACACACACACACACACACACACACACGCATAACAGAATATAGTAACTTATTAAACTTAACTATGGAAGGGCCTCCTTTAAGTCAACAGAACTTTTTTGTCTCAAAGGTCAGAGCTAAGTCAAACATGGCCAACTCAAAACTCAAAAGGAAATATGTGTTCGCATATTGTACTCTTACTTAACACGGTGTGAAAGTCCTTCTAAAGTACTTAGTTCTACAGAAACGTCCTTAGGGAAAAGTCAACTATACTATGTATCTAGTTTCCACTGTTAATATTTGTTGTACAGGAACCTGTCTTTTGTCTTTTGTGTTAGCGACAGCTAAACACACACACATGCATGTTGTTAAGAATTCAGCTAGAAAACAAAAAAATTAACTTTTCTTGCAAATCCGTAGGTTTCGTTTCAACATTTGGACACACACACACACACACACACGCATACGCATATGCACACACACACACACACACACACACACACACACACACACACACACACACACACACACACACACACACACACACACACACACACACACACACACACACACACATGCACATGCAAAATACTTCATTTCATGCAATTTGGTCAATTTCTATGCACCAGTTTGAGCCCTTTTCGGTGTAAATTTATGGTGGAAGTTTATTTAGTTGTTTAAAGGAAAAGACAACAATCAGGTTCAGGCTGACACAAATATAATGGAATATAATGCAGTAAGGCTTTCAGGCATTCTCTATTGCTTTCTGCACATTCATTCACCTGGATTGTTCAAAACTTTCTGCACATTCAAAACACATCAAACGTGTTTTGGGATGTTTTTTTAGGAATAATGTCTCACTGCTTATGAGGCAGCACTAGCGTTAACTAAAGGTTAATTTACCAGGACATGTTATATTGGTTAGAAGGATATATGCATTTTTCAACCACCTAACCTGATATTTTCAACCTCTCTTGGGGAGAATAGGGCTGTTTTTATATATTTTTTAGGGTAAAACATTTTCCTTTCCTTAATTTTGAGAGGGACATATCCGCCAAATACCCCCCAAAAATCTGCACCTATATTTTCTAGGATCCTAGATAAAGTCTTGTAAAAGTAACTGAAACTGAAGTAAACGTTTTGTTGTTCCGAGGTGGTTGCTGCAGGCGCTAAACAGAAACTCTATCCGTCACCTGAGTGTCTCTACAAACGAGTCACAAATAAGTGTAATTAACCAACACTGGGCCAAGAGATAGCATTAGGTTTAACACTAACGAAGCAAGCTAAGAAAATGTGTCCTTTTAATACGATTTGGAAGTTACTATTCAAACCCAATGAGGATATTTTGGCGCAAAACTGCAGGCAAAAAAAAATTATTTTTCAAGCAATGGTAAATTTTTAGTTTTTGGGGGTATTTTGCTTCCATAACATGTCTTCTTTCATACTAGTATAAAAACTTTGGTCTCTACTATGAGTGTGTGTGTGTGTGTGTGTGTGTGTGTGTGTGTGTGTGTGTGTGTGTGTGTGTGTGTGTGTGTGTGTGTGTGTAACTTGCTGGCTTTATCCGACATCTAGATTTTTGTTTTTTAAATAGATGCAAATTCGCACATGCTCAGTTAGATATGGACACGTTTGCACATCTATTCAAACATTTGTGAAAAACGTATAGGCCTACGATACAAAAAATAACAGTTTTAATGTCAGCAATCAACTGGCAAAGTCTCATAATGATATCTATGAGGTTAAAATGTTTTCGTATTCACCTGAAGTGTCTCATTTGTAATCACTAAATCCTAGTTAACTGAACCTTTGTACTGCGTCTACGTGCCAAAATTTGCCAAACATCACATGCCTCAGATAACATTAAGACTACAGTGAGGATGCTGGCGGGGTATTTGCATAGGTGCTACACACACACAGACATACAGAGACACAGACACACACACACAAACACACACACACACACACACACACACACACACACACAGACACAAGCAGAATTTATGTGCTTCCTTGTCTCCTGTTAAGCCCCTCATAAAGCAGGAATCGTAGCGGCTTTGAATGTCGTAAAGTTTGGTTTATAAGTTACATTTGGTTTAGACACTATGACTTTAATTTGCAGTTCAAAGCTTGTTTTGTTTCAAATGCAGGAGACAAGAATATCTTCTCTTTTTTAAAATATATTTAAAAAACTATTTTGTGAAATATATTGGCCTAACAACAATCTATATTTTTTGTATTTATTTTAATTATCTATTTTTTAAACATACACAAAATGTATCTTAATAAAGGGTGTATTTTTATTTATTATTGTTTATTATTGTTTATTATTATTATTATTATTATTATTATTATTATTATTATTATTATTATTATTATTATTAGTAGTAGTAGTAGTAGTAGTAGTAGTAGTAGTAGTAGTAGTAGTAGTAGTATTATTTTGAACAGACCCCATAGTTATTTAAATATAGCCGTAACAAATGGCTGACAGAACTAATTTAAAGGCAGTTTAATGTTTAACTATCTTATTTATCCACATTGGTGTTGATGTTAAAATTAGGGAGTGACTTTTTATTGCTTTTCCATACAAATGTCATATTTGTTTTGTTTTTTAGTTTGTGTGTTGTTTTTTGGGTGGAGATACAGACAGAAAAAACATGGTGGGAGAGAAAAGCAACAAAAGTCTGCAGCCATTATCAAACTAGGGATGATTATATGTGAAACAGTTTTTTAATTAATCTGGGGATTCATTTCTTGATCTTTAAAAAATATTGAAAACTGTTATCTTTGAATTTGTGCTCGAAAAATAACTGAAATTAATAATTGTTAATTAATGTAGTATCTTGTGAAAGGTCCTGCTTTATCTTGCATATAGTAGTTTTGCAAATATGGTAAAACATGGGAAATGGACTTGACTTATAGAGCGCTTTTTAGCCGATTTCCTCAGCCCCAAAGCGCTTTACATTTCTTACCACATTCACCCATTTACACACACACTCACTCATACACCGAGAGCATTACGCATTTAATCAATTTTTATTTTGTATGTCTATTGTCTAGTGGTGACGTTTTATACAGCACACCTGACCAGTTTATGATGCACTTGAAATGATAAAAAGTAAAAAGTCATACGGGGCCAACGAGATAATATTCATTTTATAAGGAAGTTATTGTAGCATTGTGGTTGCCAGGTGGTTGAGGGGTCATAACACAGTGTGTGTGTGTGTGCGCGTGTGTGTGTGTGTGTGTCTGTCTGTCTTGTGGGGACATTTTTCTGGTTACGCAGTGATATTGTGGGGACGTACCTTCCTGGTGAGGGAAGACTTAGTTCTAGGGAAAGTTTAGGATAAGTGTAAGGTTAAGGCAAGTAGTGGTTATGGCTAGGGTTAGGGTTTAGTAAGGTTATGTGTGTGTGTGTGTGTGTGTGTGTATTTGCTTATGTGTGCGTGCATTTGAAATCATAAAAACATATAAAACTTATAAATCGGGGCAGTTCAGTGATTCTATGTAATGCTGAGTCTCATTCATTTTACTGTTATACAACTTAACTGCTAGTTTACCGTTAAAACAGCAGCTTGCTTCCTTATACACCGGCCTCTTCATATGACATGGGACGGACACAAGACACTGTTCAGATGATCATTAATGTATCAGCTGTAACAGGGAGACAGGGAGGCTTAGGTTACCGTCTCTGACTCACTGATGAGACCACGCCAGACACACTAACTGTTTGCTTTCTCCAAGGATTAGTCTGATAGGTGTGATATTTTTCATTCGCTTTTCTAATGTCTATTCTATACTTGATGTATTTTAATCTTGATGTATTTCATGCCCCTGTAAAGCACTTTGAATGGCATTGTGTCTGAGTTGTGCTATACAAAATAAACTTGCCTTGCCTTGATATGTTTGAACTATACAGCAGGAAAGACTGTGTCCCTTTATGTGTTTTAAAGTTTTTCTGAATTGCTTGAACGCATTCTTCCAAATTCAGAATTTGACTTTTTCCCAAACAGTTGAAAAAATACATTGGAAGTCCATAGCCTGCCAGTTTACAGAGCCTAGGCCATTTTTTACAAGCACAAACAGAATGGACAGGTAGCAGATCGTGAGGGGACATTCACCGACTTTGACAAAAAGTGATTTGGACAACAAGCGTGACTCCACCTTTATTCAGCTTCAAACCAGTTTGAGTTGAGTTTTGACGCCTTGGTCTTCTGCTGTTGCTTGTATTGTGTGTGTGTTTTTGAGCTGTTGAGCACTTTGGTCAACAATGGATGTGTTAAAATGTGCTGTATGAATAGATTTGAACACGAAATTGAACTACTTTAAAGGTGGAGTCAGCTATTTTTGAGCGCTGTGGTCAAAATCCCCTTTAGTTAAAATCAGTGAATATCTTCTCAGAATCTTCTACCTATCTAGTGCTAATAGACAGCCTAGGCTCTGTAAACCAGTATGTAAATAAAGGGGGTCCACCGTAGCTAGCAACATTCCCATTAACTGGGCCTATGGCTGTGGTTTAACACTGGATTTTTTCATGCATTGCATTCTCCAGAATCGCTGACTCCACCTTTAAGTTTGGGGCCCAGAGTTTTATGCCATATGCTCCTGTATTAAATATGCGGTTGTCTTTCCCCCATAGGTCCATCCATCCTTCAGTCTTTTCTATTGGCACCATGGCTGACGCGAGCTGGTGGAAGCTGACCTTCTCCCGCAAGAAGAAATCTGAACCCAAAGTGCTTTACGAAATCCCGGCCGATCACGGCAGCAACACGGTGGGCCTTTACAAAGAGCACGCAGCAGGCAGTAACCCTCCAGCCAACCAGACTGACAGCCAGTTCAACGCACGGCTTGAGAAAATCGTCGATAAATCCACGAGCACTAACACCAAGGGCCGCCATGTCAAGGTCTCCCACTCTGGCCGCTTCAAGGAGAAGAAGAGAGTCAGAGCGTCTTTGACCGAAAATCCAAGTCTGTTTTCAGAGCAAAAACTAAGTGAGAAGAATCATAAAAAGTCTGAGAAATAGCAACAAAAGCTACTACACAAAAAGTGCTGCATTTTTTTTTGTTTTGTAAAAATGTGTCATGTGTTAAGTGTCACACCAAAGGGAAGGGAATTGGCTCAGGGGGGTTGGGGGGGCTTGGGGCAGAATTTCTCTGAATAATCTGAACATGCCCTTGAAGTTCATTTGGGGGCCTTTAACGCCCCTGTAAAATAGAGAATTATCTTTGGGGTATTTAAAGGTATTTATACAGTATGCATTTTGCAAAGCCAGAGTTGAAATGGACACTTAAAGGCTTCCGTAGTACTTTAGTGAAGTATACAGAAGCAATAAAGAAAAAACTTCCATGCCGTTTGAAAGGACGCAATGCATTGTGGGGCGGTTGAGTAGGAAAAGTAACCTGTCGATCCATACTACTTGCTGTAGTTTGGTCTGGCTTTGCGAGACTAATCCATACTCAAAATCTTCACGGAAGTTAGTACTCATCCGGGCATTTCTCGCCTACACAAACTCGCATACACACAACCGTCACATACTCGAATTGACGTCAAAATTAGCATTAGTAATTTAGTATGAGTAGGACGTTAGTATGGCTTTCTGAACACAGTGAAGGAATAACAAGTAGCTCCCAAGCTTCCCTAAACGTGCTGGATTTATACAAAAGTGTCATATGTTATTGTCTCGCATATGAAAGGCTTTTGAAAGGCAGAATACATGGCTGGATAAACACTATGTTACTAGGCACCACACCCAGGTAGATACCGTAGCCATCAGACTCACTCACACCTAAACAAACAAGCGCTATCAGCAGAAGACCATTATGCATTGAACCATTCAACATGAACACAAAAACATATTGTTATGGTGGATTCATTCATGGACTAAACTTGAGACGCCACCCTACAGTAAAATGGTTTTATAAATTATCTTTGTAAATTCATGAAAATATGCGTTTAAATAAAGACTACTATCAATGAATGAAGTGGTGCTTCCAACCACATTGCATATACTGTATATTTTTTAATTATTTTAAGAAAAAACACGTTGCATTAACAAAAAAACAGGCTGACAGTCCAAAGTTTTTTCCTCTATTTTTTTCCATATTCCGTTAATTGTCTTAAAGACCTACTTCACCGGTGGAAATACGAAAGTGTATTGAACTCTGAGATCCTATTTAGTTTAAATTTGTAAACATTTTAGAAATGGGTTCATCCTAGCCTGAGAAAAGGCAGAAAGAGTGTTTTATGGTTTCACTGTCTAATCCTACATTCTTACTAGTGTGACGTCACACACGGTAAAATGTAGGTGTAGGATTAACAGGACAACTGGGCCAAGGGAAGACTGAGGAAAGACTGAGGGAAGAAAACCCTCATTCATTATATTATAATAGCGATTTTATAATGATAGTACGCTGGTTCTGTATGGGTGAAGTATTCCTTTAATATCACAGGCAAAGCAGTAAAACATGTTGAAGTCGTGTAAGGTCCAAATGATGTCACTTTTGCATGTAATGTTGTAAAATCTATTTGAAACCTCTAGAATACCGTTCGTCTCTGCCTAAGTGTCCAGGAAAAGTTATGTACATTGGAATGGACAGGGGATCTGAACTGAATATGTGTATATGCCCTGGATACATTTGTTTTGTCTATGTTCCCACTGTTGTTATTTATCCTCAGAAATGGTCAGTGGCTTGAAGAGACGCTCAGCATGACCTCATGCAAACTGCCACATTATTGTAAATTTGTACGTTTTTATTTGTATCATTACGGACGTTAAAGTTTCAATCTTATTTTTTGTTTGTTTTATGTCTTACAAAATCAATACTTGTGGAAAAATATGTTTGTGTGTGTGTGTGTGTGTGTGTACACAGTGCAAACCAATGCACAGTCACATTTTTATTACATTTTTATGACCAAAGCAAATAGAGAATTGATTACGATGACTGTGTCTGAAATATTGTGGAGATTTTTCAAATATGGTAAATGATAATAAGTTTATATAATCTTTTGATGGAATGCTAAAGTGAAAAAAAAAATATTTTGTTTTTTAATAAAATGCTACAAAATGAAAAGAGCCCTTTTGTATTTGTGCAGACAGACAGGTACCGTCACAGCAAAATAGCAGTTTGCTAAAACCTGGTACAATGCATCTCTCCTTGCTCTAAACAAGATTAATGTTTCTTTTGTACATACTCCCTGTTTCAATAAAGTTACATTACATTACAAAAAAAGGAGAAAAAAAACAGTTATTACATATATACACATATAGATACATTACGACACTGTAATGCATCCTGCCTTCTCTTTTTAACCCGCTTCCTAAACAAATGCACACACTGCCGGCACGCGCTAGCAACAATCTTTACGACGGCAGGCGCTGGTATCTTTAAAACACTACCGCTTTGGTCCAAAGGGGGCGCTACAATCAACAACAACTGAAAGTTCCTTGTAGCTACATTAATTTAAATTAGTAATGAGAAGTAACCCTAAACCTAACCTTCATACAACACATGCATTATACATCAACGGACAACTTTTACACATGATAGAAAGATACAAGGAAACAAAAATGCACGGCAAAAATAGCACGTTGTCAATATTTGTCAATATAAGACCTCCCTCCCCAAATTTCACAAATCATTATTCTAGGGGAGCTCATGTCTTGCAAGTGTTGCTATGGTGACATTTTATATACAAGCATTTTCTTATGTGTGTTGACTGCATTTATGCTCAAGCCATTCAATTATAATCCAATAATCAGTTGGTGTACTGTGGCCTATATTTACCTTTTACATTTAAAAATGATTTTCTCTGTTGTAGCCTTCTACTGACACCTGCTGGACAAAACATGCGCTCAGACAAATGGTTACAAATTAAATTTTTATTATTTATTATTCCACACAGTTAATTTTAAGTCAAAAATAACAGTTATATTCTTCCATCAATTGAACAAGAAACAACAATCTCATTCTCAACACACACACTCACACACACACACACACATACACACACACACACACACACACACACATATTACTTATTGGCACAATTCATGTTACAAGCTCTTTTAATCCCATTATTAAAAGGCATTTAGACCCAATGTCTAGATTTAAGACGGCTACAATCAATTCACAATGAATTACAGTCAGTTAAAGTCAGACATTTAGTACCACTGTATTTTATGGTTTCTACAGTTCCCCTAGAATTTACTTAAACACCAACATTTTGCTGTAAATTTAAAGGAACTGTTTTGTAAACTATTTGTAATTATAGGGAAAACAGAGACAGCGTACAGTTGTTTGACACACTTACAATAAATTGTCATTCTCAATAAATTAACTAAAATTAAACTTCTCATTCAATGTCACTTTAAACAAGCACTTGCTGATGAAAATGCAGGCAAGGAAAATCGCTTTTTTCTGCACTAAAATAACTGGTCACGTCACAAATTATTTCAGCGCTTATAAATGGGCTTCATGAAGTTTCATCAATGGAGTTATGACTTTGATATTGATGACAAGTCAGCGGTACGGATTGTACTTTACTGGAAAAAATACGGTTTACACGTCCGTTAAGTTTAACATCACAGTTCAATAACCAACTTACAGGAGCTGTCAATCATTGTTTGACAAGAACTAGTGAGCAAGTGGAGTTTGCTCAGGACTTTCTGTGCTTAACGCAGCGTTTTTGCATTTCATAATTCAATGGAAAATGTGAAGTCTTAAGTGTGCAGATAGGTTGCGTCACACACCTCTGTTGTCCACTGTTAACACTTAAGCCTGTTGATAAATCACATACAGACGCACTCACTGACTCTTGCACACACTCACTGACACACACACACACACACACACACACACACACACACACAATGCCAACACTCACTCACTCACACAGTCACTCACTGAAACACTTTCACTCACTCACTCACTCACTCACTCACTCACTCACTGAAACACTTTCACTCACTCACTCAATCACTCACTCACTCACTCACTCACAATCACACTTGGTAGCACCTTAAATAAACCAACATCTAGTGGCTTCAATCGGTGCCTATCAATAGCAGTTCGTTCAAGTAAATTATTCTAAATCAATGACTAGGTTAATCTGGTAACACTTTACAATAAGGGTACATTAACTGTTAATGCTTAGTAAGTGCTTAATACACATTAACTCATCATTAACAAACCATTTATAAATGCTTGGGCAATGCTTTATAAACATTAACTAAGTATATACTAACTGTTGTGCTTAGCTAATGCTTTACTGTGTCTGAAATATTGTTGAGACTTTACAAATGGAATATAAGAGTTAAGTTCATATAATCCTTTTTCTGGAATTCTAAAGCGGAAAAATAAATTGTATTATGTTTTTTAATAAAGAAAAAGATGATAAGAGTACTTTTGTATTTGTGCAGAAAGGTTAAAATTATAATTTAATTTAGCATTAATTAACAGTTAATTAATGTACCCTTATTGTTAAGTGTTACTGTTAATCTCTATATTGACGTTCCTTCCTTTTGTATGTTATGGCCTGTTTTTGGGTCCTTCTTCACGGGCTAAGTCGTTGGTAGACCCAGCCACCCTCCGCAGCGCTCTGAAACTCCCCCAGCTCCGAGGCTCCGTCCTGGGGCTTGGTGAAGACGAGCCGGTCATGGAGCCGGTTGGTCTGACCCTGCCAGAACTCTATCAGGGAAGGCCTTACGATGTAGCCGCCCCTGGTAACCAAAGCACAGGTGCAATAGTAAGAAAAAGGGATCCCTTATTCTGTCATTCTCAATTTTTTAATCCCGATAAAGGGTTTTTACTGGGAGTTTTTTCTCAGCCGAGCTAAGGGTCTAAGGGCGCAGATGGTGTCATACTGTATGGAATGTGAAGCCCACTGAGGCAAATGTCTATTTGTGATATTGGGCTATACAAATAAAACTGATTTGATAGGAGAGAAAATTGACACAACTCTCATTACTGTATCAAGGAATGGAATGATATAACAACTTCATGTCAGAAGTATCCTTGCAAAAAGGCCATAAACAATTGAAAATGTACAATAAAAAATTATTATAAAAGGAACAAAGGGTGAACGCTCACCAGTAGTCAGGCATCGGCACCTCTGTGTCTTTGTACTTCTCCTCCAGTTCTGCATTTTTCTCTCTTAGATACTGAAATTAAAAAAAAAAACTTTAAACAAACAATAAGCATTTGACATATACGATAAATATTAGCTTTGTAATAATTTTATTGGGTTTTGCACTTGTTTATGGTGTCGAATGGGGACAGGTCTAGTGTGCCTTATGTAAAATGTCCCCTTTTTTATTAATATTTTTTAAATTTTTGTTAGTCTTTTAACTATTTTTTTGAATCGATGAATGAATATCTTTGATTAACACAAAATTTCCCTTTTTTTCATATTTTTTTCAATTTTTGTTATTCTTTTATATAGATATTTTTAAATCGTTCGAAATAAGGATTTAATTAATTGATTCACTCATTTATTAATATATTTGATTCTCACATCTCTGTTTGGGACCGGCGTGCTCTGTCGGCTCACTACGGCCCCGATCTGACTGCTCTTCGGTCGGGAGTGGAAGTAATCGCAGGAGCTCTGGTACGGGATGCGCTCCACACTGCCCTCGATACGGATCTACAAATACAAACAAAAAGATTTAATAATAATGGATCGGAACTATATAGCGGTTTTAATCACACTCAAATCGCTTTACAGGGTTCCAGGTTCCATTCATTCAAACACAGTCACACCGTTTAACTTCCAATTCAAATAAAACACTGTGAATGTCTCAATTTCACATTTCAATAATGAACAGTAAATCCTTAACAAATCAATTTTTCTTACAGAGTTCCCGCATATACAAACATTTTTTATTGATGATAATTTATTGTGGGAAAAATGAATAGAAATGTTAGAGGAATAGGAAAGATACTGACCGATCTGTTCAGAGGCTCCCAGTAGAAAACCAGACTGGCGAATGGGTTACTCTCCTGTGGACAAAGACCGAGTGAATGAGGCCTTACTTCAATAATACATAGGCCTAGAGTAAATAAACAAAATAATAATGATAAAAAAAGTCAAATTTTAATTTTATTATATTATTATTGTTATTTTAGTATTTGTTAGACTATACTGTATATGTAGTATGAGGTCCAAATAATTTTTACATTTGACATATTTTCTATTTGGGCAGCAGTGGCGCAGTGGGTAGGGAGATCGTCCTCTGGAGTGCAGGGTCGAAGGTTCGATCCCCCGCCTACCCACTACATGTCGAAGTGTCCCTGGGCAAGACACTGAACCCCACATTGCTCCCGATGGTTCAGAGGGCGCCCTGCATGGCAGCTACTGCCATCGGTGTATGAATGGGTGAATGTGGTAAGAATTGTAAAGCGCCTAAAAAGTGCTATGTAAGGCGAGTCCATTTACCATTTTATATACATATTTATGTTCGGTAAAATAAAGTATATATATCTGATTCTTATAACTCACCAGCTCTGAACCTTTCCTGCTCTCGTAGTTGGAGAAAAAGCGGAACCCTTCGTTGCTGTAACCTTTCAGGAGAACCATGCGGGCAGAGGGACGCCCATCTCTGTAACACACACGCACACACACACACACACAAAGTTAACATTAAAAGGTACTGTGTGTGCACTAAAAAATCTGGTGTTAATACACAGCCTAGGCTCTGGAAATGTGCGTGTTGCTAGCTACGGTGGGCCCCTTTGTTAACATACCCATTTACAGAACCTAGGCGGTGTATGAACACTTTTTTCACTGTACACACAGTACGGACAGGTAGCGGATTGTTAGGAGATATTCACTGATTTTGACAAAAAGTGATTTTGTCAGCAAGCATTCTCCAGAATCGCTGAAACCACATTTAAGACTGTGAAGAAAATAAAAATAAAATCTTTCATATCATTCTGGAGCACGCACGCGCACACGCACACACACACACACACACACACACACACACACACACACACACACACACACACACACACACACACACACACACACTTCATTCTGGAGCTGTTACGTACTTGGTTGCGGTGGCGATGCACATAGCGTTGGCCTCTCCGACCTCGGGACACTTGGTCGCGTCATCGAACCAGTTTCCAAACTGTTTGATCGGGTCCAGAGACACGAGGTGACTCTCCTCAAAACACTGTCCAATAAAACGATCAATTATATATGAATACATCTAGTAAATAGACAGACAACAATACTCTTTTCTCATGGTTACATTTTTTTTCAAATATAGGCCTATTATTATGCCCCCTGTAAAGCACGTTGAATTGCCTTGCTTCTTTCTGACTTGAACTGAACTGGAGCAGTCAGTGACAAATACAATTCCTAGATAGTTGGCTCCTTCAACAATGCAACAAACAAACTATGTCATACATTTAAATTAGAATACCGTATTGTGTTAAACTATAGACAGATGCAAACCTAATGCTATGAACAAGTGTTATAGATACAGATGTGAATATAAAGATATATGAGCAGATGTCATATGAACAGATGTTAACATAATATAATGGAAGTATGCTATGTCTTATTGTGGCTTATGCTGGACTGACAACAACAGTGTCAGCCTTTAATCAATTTTACTTGGGTCTGTTTCAGTTTTATTCTTCCTGCACAAACTGTACTTTGCACATAGCCTACACATAACTTTAAAATGTTATATTTAAATGTATTTCCAGTTACATTGTTTGTCAATTGCTCTTAAATTCATTGTACTTACTGTAGCCTGCTATGCATCAACATACCAAGACAAATCCTTGTATGTGCAAACGTACAGTAGGCTTACTTGGCAATAAAACTGATTCTGATTTAATAGGCTGCAGAGGCCACAAGTCAAGGTCTGTCACATCTGGAGTTCATTAAAACAACGATTTACTTCTCCATAACAACTAGGTTTAGGCTTAAAAAACAGTATATCGTTTTAACCATGCAGTTGCAGACTGGACAGTGGATTACGTCATATGACAGGGTGTATTTTTTACCCTAGATGGCACACACAGGTAGCCCGAGTAACTCAAGGCAAGGCAAGGCAGGTTTATATAACACAATTCAGACGCAAGGTCATTCAAAGTGCTTTACAGGGGCAAGATTAAAATACATAATACACATTAGGAAAGCGAATGAATAGAAATAGCTCTCAGGTCCTTTAAACGCCTCCCGTTCATAGACTGTTGAAGGCTACTGTATAATGTCACACTCACCTCTTCATCTCCTTTGTATTTCTTCCTCATGTCACTCAAATCCATGCTCGCGCGCTCACCCGTTGGTTTCTGACAGAAATTAACGGCAAAGACGGTTTGACGAGCCGCTGTCAGAGAGGCACGAGACGGTGGATTTCTACCAAATAAACCGATTTGACTCAATAAAACTGCACTGAGTTTGCGCCTCATGCATGTCAGACAGATACAGTGACGTAACTGCACATCCTCCTTTACGTAAAAATATTACGTAAGCGAGTGAAGGCTTTTAACGGCACAAAATGTTTTATTTTTTTATTTAAACAAAATAATATTTTCCACAAGAGTGTTTTGATGAAGAGTAATATAGGATTGTGCGTACAATTTAATTTAAGAATAAAAATAAAAGGGAAGACCTTGATGGGTGATGCTGCGTTCAGGTCCTGTATTTTTTGTTAGGACTTTAAAGTTTAAACCACCTGGTTGTTCATGGATTTCTAAAAATCTCAATTTAAAACGACAATAAATACGCCTCTAAATAGTCTTAACAAAATGTATTACTATAAAATAGCTTAACATTGATTTCCACACTTTTCTGTTTTCTTTCTCATAGTTTTATATAATTTTTATAAGACCAACTCAGATCTGTACAGAATCAATGAATCAATAAATGATGATAATAATAATGATAATAATAATAATAATAATAATAATAATAATAATAATAATAATAATAATAATAATAATAATAATAATAATAATAATAATAATAAGTATTTTTAGGGGTATGCGTGCTTTCCAAACTTATTTAAAACCTTTTTTTGAATAATCAATTGGATAATACATTCACACTTTTCTTATGTTATTGTCTTTTTACCGACATGTCGTTGAATGCAGCATCCTTGCCATCAGCACATCCTGTTACGTAGTTTCCTGGTAAAGATGGCGGCGACCTTGTGTGCAAAATTCCTACCGAAACAAGGTAAAGTAAAGCTTTTTCCTTTTCAAATCAGGTTTTAACATTAACAGTTTAACTTTGCGTATCTTTCAGCATGGCTGCCTCTGACGCAGAGCGTACGTCATGGCTCCAAGTCAGTGACGCGGCACAAGAGACCGATCCACATCCTAAAGCAGAAGATGATGGCGGTGACCACATACATGCCTCCGAAGCGGCCCGTTCCCCTGGGAGCTTATCCGGCCCAGTCTAGAGAGGCACAGGAGGTAAACAAAAAACTACACACCTTTATCATTATTTAACCCACTAATTAACTTGGTTTGATGATGGCAAGAATGATGCATTCAAAGACATGTCGGTAAAAAGACAATAACTCAAGAAAATCTATCTATCTATCTATCTATCTATCTATCTATCTATCTATCTATCTATCTATCTATCTATCTATCTATCTATCTATCTATCTATCTATCTATCTATTTACCTTTCCTTATACAATACCGCTCTAAAAAATGAAGAAACCACTCAAAATGATCAATGTCTCTGGTGTTACTATTTGTAGGTATGTGTTTGAGTAAATAAGGAACATTTGAGTTTTATTTGCTAGACTTCTGACAATATTTGCCCCAAATATTGTCATTTAGAGCATTTCCATTCATTCATCAATTTAGAAAAATGCAGAAAAACTTCAATTCATGCCTCTCTGTCTCCCCTCCTCAGGATAACCCTCTGTTATCTATCTATCTATCTATCTATCTATCTATCTATCTATCTATCTATCTATCTATCTATCTATCTATCTATTCATGCCTCCCCCCCTCGGGACAACCCTATGATGTCTATCTATCTATCTATCTATCTGTCTATCTATCTATCTATCTATCTATCTATCTATCTATCTATCTATCTATCTATCTATCTATCTATCCTTTCATCCATCCATTCATTCATTCATGCCTCTCTCTCCCCTCCTCAGGATAACCCTCTGATGGGTGTGATGAAGCGAGAGGTGCAGAAGATCTTCCAGGACTGTCAGATGATCGCTGTGGTCCAGAACAACGCCAGCAACGCAGAAGACATGATGGTCCTCAGACACAGGCTCTACAAGCACGGCATCACCGTCAAGTTCTTCCCCAACCAGGTAACAACAACATTGTTTCAAATGTGTAAATGTATTTGATTTGATTGAAATGCATTTAGAACATGAACATGTAAAAGAAAACAGAAATGATCATACAGAAAATAATGATTTTTACAGACAATAGAAAGCATAATTAGATTCATGAATGACAAACACTTAATAATTGTACAACACGTTCGAAAAGGAGTGGAGAGAAGTTTACACTTAATCGTATCTCTACAAACAATTTCAAAGCTGTGGAACAATTATTCATCCTCACAGCCAGTGTTGTGGCCCTCAAGATCACTTTTTTTTGGAGGTTTCTGTCTCTCGATTTTTACTATATTACATTCCATTTCTAACAAGTAATTTCTTAAAAAATGCCAATAAATTCTACACACGCTGTACCTAAAAGAAAATAATATTTCTGCTATCTCCTCTGTTTGCTTCACTCATCACTTTACACATAATTTGAACCAATCACCTCCAATATCCGTGGGAGTTATTCTTTTGATAATTAAATATTGTTCATATACTGTACTGGTTAGTCTGTCTGTCTGTCTGTCTGTCTGTCTGTCTGTCTGTCTGTCTGTCTGTAACTGATAGTTGTTGTATTGTCCCAAACATGTCTCTCTTGAGAATGAGACCTTGTGCGTCAATGAGGTAACCTGTATTAACAAAGTTTTAAAAAATAAACAACATCATTTTTTCATCCCCCTCTCTTGAAGGTGATGCGGTCGTTCCTGAACAACAGCGTTTACAGCAACATGGCTCCTCTGTTCATCGGACCCACCGTTCTGGTCGTCAGTAAAGAACCAAAGGCCAAGGAGATGTTAAAGTCTCTGAGGGCCAGCCAACAGATGACGCTGCTAGGTAACGTTTGTTTACTTCTTCAAGAGGAACTTTTTAATGAAGAATGGTCATTTTGTAGTGTCGCACGTGCATGATGTCATGTTTTAGGAGAATACAGATTAACTCACAAAAATGGCAGATGTTAACTGTTGGGTCAGAGAACACGTAATTTTGTTCCGATGTTGATCCTGATTTGTCATGTTCGCGCCTTAGGCAGTTTTTTTTAACAACAAAATTAACTATGAACTTGGTTTCTACAATCAGATAAAGAGTATATTGAAATTTAGTGAGTGATTTTTCATAAGCTGAAGCCAACAAATGTTTGCTACATTAACCTAGTGGATGTCTTCAGTCAGTTGTAGAAAGATAGGGACTGATTTAATATCAAAAGTAGAATATTTCTGACTTTCCAGACACCAAGACCTGAATGCAGATGAACTATAATGTCATGGTAGAAGACTAGTTAGTCATTCATTCATTTCACTGATAAACAAATTAAACATATTCTGATATATTTCTCTTGTGTCTCAACAGGGGCCTGTATAGACAACACGTTGCTTAGCGCACAGGGAGTGTTGATGTATTCCAAACTGCCCTCGGTTACCGTTGTCCAGGGTGAACTAGTGAGCGGTTTGACTATGCTCACCTCCCTCACTGCCTCACTGCTACAGCGGCCCCCCGTCCATCTATCGGCCCTACTGCAGCAGTACGTTAAACAGCAAAGCCCGGAAACAGGCACACAAGACGGGGCAGCAGCTAAATCAGAGGAGGCTACGTAAAGCTATGGAGGAAGTTACAGATGGGACTTTTTTAGCTGATTTCTAGCTGCTTGGAATGACGAAAGGGGTTGTCTGGTTGGATGCATACTTCAAAATGTGTTATGATATATCACCAATGTTCCAGGCAAATATATAGGAGCTGAATATGTCTGTACATAGGAGTTACAAACTTGAGTGGAGATGTTTAATTGGTGCTCAATTTAAAGCTATAGTGCGTAAGCAGCGTTTACAAACTGGTGAAACTGGTCGCCCCCCCGACACTGGCGCAGGAGCTCAGAAAAGTCCCAAGAAGAGCCCAAGAAATGTTTCAGTTGTTGATTCTACTGCTAAGACGGAAGGTATAAATTCAATGCGTGATCACCGGAAACATGTAGATGCACCGGCAGTGTTATTGTAATTACTCAGAATTCCTCATGAGGGCGACAGAAGTTACGCACTATAGCTTTACCTACATTGTACAATATGCATCCACCAACATAGAAGCATTCTGGCTCCTATGAATGAAGGAGTTTGCGGACTTGTTTTCGATGCAACTCAAGCTCTGAATGGAAGTCTTTGGATTGGACAATGCTGCGAAGATCTAAGTGTCGCCCAAATAATTCCTTTATTTAAGGACATAAATAAACTGATTCAACATAATCTATTGCTCAATCTTCTTTTGTGGATTTAAGGCGTCCAGGATTTATCAAAATAAGTAGTTTTAATTTTTTTGTGTCTTTTCATACATACAGTATTCAATCAAGTAGTCTTCACCAAAAACATATATTTTTTTTTACAGTAAAAGAAAATCAATGCACCCTACAAAAAAACTACTAAATCTGAATTACAAGGAAAGTCAAAAACATTTACACTTAATACAGCACCTTTCTTAATCAAATCAGCTCTATAATTTACTCAAACACATCTTGAATGCCATATACAGTGTCGTGCGAAAGTTTGTGAACCCCTCGAGCCTTTTGGAATTTTATTTATTTTAACCATTATTAACACATTTTTTTCAATACCAGTATTTTTTATATGAAATAACAGATGTTTGTTTATCAATTCAACATTTTTCTTTTCCAGAAATCAATTGTTAAAATAGATAAAACAAATTATTTGACAAATGTTGTATGTGCAAAAGTTTGTGAACCCTAAGCTGCATTGCTTAAATCGAGCAAGGTAAACACAATCAGGTGGGCCAAATTGAGAGATGAAATGGACCAATGTAGTGAGAGATCTTTAGGGAAGAAATTGGGCGCCACTAGATAAAACAAAGATAAAACCAGGTCAGTTTAGGCTCACCAAACTGAACCCATACAGGTCAGACATGCTCAAAGGGGAAACAATCTCAGAGGATCTCAGGAATAGAGTTTTGATGTTGCACATTTGTCTGGGGACAGCTATAAATTCGTATAAAAAAGTTTGAGCTCCATCGGCCCACCGTGAGGCAAATCATCTACAAATGGAGAGCTTTAAGAGTGACTTAACATCTGCCTAGAAGTGGACTTCCTTCAAAAATATCTTCAAGCACCACAAGAAAAGGGATTTTTCAGGTAAAAGCCAACCCACACATTACATCTGGAGTTTTGCAGACCATTTGCCACCACCGTTCTTCACTTGGGAGAAGGTTCTGTTGGTGGTAGGCAGAGTTGCGTTTTTGCCCAAACATCGCGGTTTTGGTTATGACCAAACAGATCAATTTTGGACTTATCTGTCCACAGAATAAGACTTCAGGTATCTCCAGGTGCTCTCTGGCAAAGCTGTGACAAGCAGTTTTGTTCTTTTTTGAGAGCAGAGGCTTCTTCAGCAACCCTCCCTTGAAAGCCATGTTGACTGAGTTTTCTTCTTATTGTGGAACCATGCACATCTGTCCCAGATGTTGCAAGAGAGGTCTGCAAATCACTAGATGTAATGTGTGGGTTGGCTTTTAACTAAAAAAATACTTTTCTTGTGGCGCTTGAAGATATTTTTGAAGGAAGTCCACTTCTAGGCAGATGTTCAGTCACTCTTAAAGCTCTCCATTTGTAGATGATTTGCCTCACGGTGGACCGATGGAGCTCAAACTTTTTTTGAATTAATTTATAGCTGTCCCCAGACAAATGTGCAGCATCACAACTCTATTCCTGAGATCTTCTGAGATTTTTTACCCTTTTAGCATGTCTGACCTGTATGGGTTCAGTTTGGTGGGCCTAAACTGACCTGGTTTTATCTTTGTTTTATCTAGTGGCGCCCAATTTCTTCCCTAAAGATCTCTCATTACATTGGTCTATTTCATCAATCAATTTGGCCCACCTGATTGTGTTTACCTTGCTCGATTTAAGCAATGCAGCTTAGGGTTCACAAACTTTTGCACATACAACATTTGTCAAATAATTTGTTTTATCTATTTTAACAATTGATTTCTGGAAAAGAAAAATGTTGAATTGATAAACAAACATCTGTTATTTCATATAAAAAATACTGGTATTGAAAAAAATGAATTAATAATGGTTAACATAAATAAAATTCCAAAAGGCTCAAGGGGTTCACAAACTTTCGCACGACACTGTATGCCTGTATAAGTGATCCCATACATGGGTAAAAATCCCCTTTACGATTCTCCATTCTAGCTATTCAAAAGGAGGCAGTTTTTCATTGTTATCTTCAATTAGATTATAAATATTTTGCATGCCTAGATAATAAAGTTATATACACAGTATTACAGAGTGGCATCATTGTTATAAGGCATCGTTGTTAGCATAAGTGGCATCATGAAACCCACAACCAGCCAAAATAAACACAATGTGGTCACAGATCCCGACAGTTAATCTAGAGATTACAGCATTCTAATCTGGGTCAGTTAGTCTATAATGGACTGTCTTTCTTTCCGACAGCGTTACACCACAATACAATGCCACACACTGCCTTAAAACACACTTTGAATCACACAACCAAAGTAATGGTGCATTTTGTCTATAGTGACCAATTAAAATAAACAGATTCGGTTTAATTTTGATATTTGTGGTAACTGTGATAACTAAACTATTTATGGTAAAAGCTGCAGAGAAGAAAGTGTGACCTGCACTATTGACACACAATTATAATGATCAATTATGACTTGCATGAAGAGTGGTGGATTTATAATGATATAATAATGATAATAACTATGACAAATATTGCTGCTTTTCAGATTAGTAAAATACAGATTAAGGCCTATACTTTCCAACCTTAAAATGCCATATCTTTAAATAAATTCACTTATAATATAGGCTAAAACAAGACCCTGTCAAGGTTCGTGCCCTTTGCGTAACGGTTAACAATGGCTAAACTAATAGTGTACAGTGAGTCTGCCTGGCTACATTTCCCCCTCCACCACTACAGCCCTGCTAGACAAGACACTGCCTGTAATTCCTCTAATGCGGATAATGCCCATCAGGACACATTGCGCACGGTGCGCGCTCCCTGCGGCGCACAGCTATCCTCTCCTTGGATTTCGAAAGCAGCTCGTCTCGGTCCCACTGTCCGCGAGTGTATCTGATCAGAATGAGTGATTATCTACCGCGATAACATGTAGTGATATGACGTTTTTTTGTCTGTATATCTGTCCGTTGTTCGATGGGAAAAGGGGTTTGATTTTGTAGGTTGAAATGTAGGTTTTTCTGATGTTTTTTAATCCCCAGTTAAGATGTTCGTTGGATTATATCAAGACTACAACAGATGATGAGAGTCGGAGAGGGATTTCAGGTACGATTTCTAACCTTTTAAACACGAGTTCAAACACTTTTAAGACACTGAAATGGAAAGAATGCGACTAAATTCTCCTATTTCAACAAATATTTAGAATATTACATTACTAGACGTGTATTTTTTTTCAGTCATTTCCGTCGTGAATGCATTGTCGTAATGCTGTTAAAATACGTGTTTGAATTGTCAAAACTTGAACTTCTGTGTGCGCGCGGGCAGTGACTTGCTAATGGGCTTTAGATAATTGAGCTCGTTCAGCCCTGAATAGTTAATGGGCCCCAAATGACTCGAGTGACATCAAGAGGAGATTTGCTCAATCTGAACTATTCGCACTAAAATGTATCGGTTTATAGCTTCGTCCAGGCTTTACTTTTGTCAAAACAAATGCTGATTCAAAAATCCAGATTTTATAGTCATAGGCTATGTAGCATGCTGTACAGTAAAACAGGCGGTGGAAGTGTACAATGGAATTCCTAATCTGTTTGTTCTACTACACACTAAGCATAGGCTACTTCAACTCACAAATAAGATGTAACAACATATAGTTCAATATATACATGTATTGAACCAGGAAAAAAACCTATTGAGATTAAAAATCTCTTTTTCAAAGGTGACCTGGTCCAGACAGGCAGCAGTACAATGCACCACAGTTACAGACAAACAGTTACAGACAAACACACAGGGACAAAATTAAAATAGCACTAAAACATAAAGCAAATCAATTCACACTGCAACAATCCTAAATAGACCCATTTCTGTAACCAGGAAAAAAAAACCTATTAAAAACACTGACATCTTAGAGAGTCTAGCTCAATTTCCTTCATTTTCGACTTAAAGGCATTCAACGAAATTAATTCCACAAGTCCTAGGTCTTTCTGCAGCGTATTCCACTCAGTGGGGGCAGAGTACGTGCAAGTGTGTGAAGTTTTCCAAGTGAAAAAGTGTGTGCAATAAGTAAAAAAGGGCATGGTGTGCTATTCATGGCAGTAGAACAATAAAACAAATGGTATGAGTAAGGTATTTTTAAATAAAGATAGCCTAGACTGTATATGAATATGAGAAAACTGATATGTCTAGTGTGTGTGTTTGAAATAGGCCTATCTGTTGGAAGACAACCAGTGAGTTATAAATGACTATATTTCCGAGGCTAATGCTAATGAGCTAATGAGTCTGTAATTTCATTTTAAAACAGATTGTGTGTGTGCATAATCCTCCTCACTTACTCTATTTGAAAATGTGAAAAAACGAATGTAGTGAATTTGAGAAATTCCACATATCTCATTCATACATATTTGATCCTTCACTGATATATCACTGGCCGCATTGTTATATTCCAAAGCATAGCTGCAATCACTGTATTTTACACTGTCTCCTGGCAACAGAGGTTTGATGGCGGTTACCCAACATGCACCATTGTTTAGATGGCTGCCACTTCAATTTAATGAGATCAATATGTCAATTATCCATCGTTAGTCAATGTCATATCAACTCTTCCGGGTCAAATTAGTGGTCAACCGATATGGGTATTTAAATGGCCGATATATAATGGCGATATTATCTTTGTGTTTTTTGCATTTAATAAAATACAACAATTCAATAATAATAACTAACCGAATGAAAGTAACTACAATTATAATGTTTTAAATTAAATGTAGACAAAGAAATATTTGAAAAATTAAAAAAAAGTGCATTGTCTATTGCACTTGTATCAGCCTTGGCTCTGTGACATATGGCCACAAGGGACTGCTATCTCAAAATGCCCTCAATTGGTCGACCTCTAGGTCAAACATAAGCAAAAGTGGCATTCTGACCTAAGTGAATAACCTTATATGTGTGTCACTATGAAATTCATCCTGTAAAAATACATTTTAGTGTCAAGTTTTGCACAGAAACTGAAAAAAGTGAGCTACGCATTTGTTTTTGTTTTTGCAAATCTGAAATTACACTTCGTAATCTTTAGTTTAAACCTTCTAGAAACAGTAACACATATTTCTTCGGTTTGCACTTTGAGCTAAACAACTTTTATACTTGTAGAATATTCTTGTTTGTTCCTTGTGAGTAAGTGAGCTCAGAAAACCTGCAAATCCGTTCATCCTGTTTCCATGTCCGAGGTCGGTCTTATGTCACAACAAGCTGTAGGCTGGTGCTCTGCCCAGATTTAGATAGATAGATGGATGGATAGATAGATAGATAGACAGACAGATAGATAGATAGATAGATAGATAGATAGATAGATAGATAGATAGATAGATAGATAGATAGATAGATAGATAGATAGATAGATAGATAGATAGATAGATAGATAGATAGATAGATAGATAGATGGATAGATACAGGGATATCAGTTTGGGTGCAATGCATCTTCATTTCATCATTATGTTGAGACGGCTTACATTCTGATGTGTCATTAACTTCTTTCCCATTCCATGTTTATGTGATAGGGACAGATTCTACCACATGTTTTTTACAGACTCCATCTTTTTATATATCATTGTCTATTTTGTCTATTTTTAGTGTTAGGATTAGTCTCGTCTGTTTGTTTATTTGTTTGTTTGTTTGTGCCAGTGCACTTTTTATCTGTTCACTGTGGGATAGTGAGACACGTATTCTCGATTCCCTTATATGTCTTGTACATGTGAAGTTATTGACAATAAAGCTTGACATAGACACTGAAACAACAAATCTCCAAATGTGCAGCATCACAGCATTTATAGCTACTGATAATGTCCAATGTCCGTCCCTAGAATGGCTTTTAAATAATCATAAATAACACATATGAAACAAAGCCACAATTAAAACAGACAAACACATACAGTACATATTAAAACAACATACAGGACAATGTTCACTGTTATTCTTTTCTGCAGTCGGATATTGTTACAAATGCAAAGACAAAAGAATACAACTTGAGTCCCTAATGGACTTGGTTAAAAATGAATACGTATGACTTATGACAATTATTTTGTTACATGTTTTGATATTTTCTTATATACACTTACACACCACATGTTCTAATACCATTGTTTAAAAATAAATAAATTAGTTAACAATCAACAAGTGGGATGTTAGTCATATTACTGGGTTGTACTGTGATGTTTTCAGTGCCTAGTTCCAGTGAATCTTAAGCTAAATTCAATTCAGTTAAACAAACTTTATTGCCCATCACTTAGTGACAGAAAATTACCTTCAGGCTATAGTTCAAACAACCTAAAAACAACATAAGACTCACAAAAACAGTTCAATATATAACAGTAAAAGCACGTGAGTAAAGAGAAGATGCATTAAAAAGTAGTGCATATTGCAATGGGAATAATATAGTTTTCATAGATTATTTTTTTAGCCAAAGATTCTCCTAAGTGTTTGCCAATTGAATGCACATGCACGAAAACATTATACAAATGTGCCGAGGTGTCTTTATACAAACCAAATCTGGACACTGCCACCCACTCGACAATAGCTGTTTTTAGAAACCTTTTGCACTGTTCTTATTATATTTCCTTATTGCACTTTGCAGTTTGTAAATCCGTAAAACTTGTTTTTCAAGTCAGTAATTGATTATTGCTTTAATATCCTTTGATACTGATTCAGTAGAAAGCTTTTGCACAGTTTCTATTATATTCTGTAATTTCTCTTCCCTGCTTTTAAGTATCTAAGCTTGTTTTTCCAAAGTAATTGCTGTCGGTAATTGATTTTAACTTCAGAATATCTTTCTGACAATCCAATGAGCGTGTTATTGTGCTATAGCGTCTTTGCCCTTTGTCTGTGCTCTGTTGGGATTCTCCACATCTCAGTGACGCGACGCTAAAAACGTCCCAGTGAAAAACCAATTAAGCCTTTGGTTGGTAATCCTCTCCTCGCCGGCCATGGTGTCAGAATACCGTCGGCTTTACCACCGGCACGTGCAGACCTGTATTATAGATATAGATTATAGTTTTTTTTCCCCCCTTGTCTTCGTTCTTATGTTTTGTTTGTTTGCTTGTTGTTAAAAAAATGAAACCAAAATAAAAATAATTATACAAAAGAAATACTGTATTATGGAGATGGGTGAACAATAGACAACATTTTGGAATGAAACAAATTTAATGTTTTGTCAAGAAAGATTATTTGTTGTTTGTATTGTGCGTTGAGCCTGTACAGCACTTTGGTCAACCAAGGTTGTTTTAAATGTGCTACAGTATATTACATTGACATGACAAGAAAAATAATCATTCCAAAACTTAATTTCTCTTTGGCCGACAGGACTCAAATTATTATGCCAATATGTAATAGAGTACAATTACATCAGAAAAAGTGTTTTTGATAAAAGGACTAAAAGGGTCAACTAATATGTAAACAACTTCAGAATCCGAATCCGAATCCGAATCCGTTATTGTCATTGTACAGTGTACAACGACATTGTAGCAGCATCCCAGTATACACACAAACACAATATATAAAAATATTTAAAAAAATAATAATGCAGAGCACTAGTGAACTTCATTGTTGCAGTATTAAATTAGAAGCATACTGTATGAAAATTAAATTATTCTTGCATCAAGTGCCTGCATCTTGCATGGATATTTACCCTAATGTCAGTGTAGTGTTGTCAGTGTGGGCGACTAGAGTTCCAGAGTGATCTAGTTGAGTATGCAGGATGTACGTATACATGGACCTGGGCTGAGCTCCTCCTGCCTTAGAATAACTAACTGGATTATACAGTCACATCTCGTCTCCTGCTCTGCTGAGCCCGTTTCAACACTTTCACTTTCCTTTACTGCTTGTGGAACTGTAAAGGCTGCAAGGACCCTGTTGTACTGGCCAGACTTCTTATTATTATTATGGTTCAGAAGAAATCTATGTTCCCATGAGTTAAAAGTCACCAAACTTTGCACTCAAGTCCAGTCCTGCACCAAACATAGGCTGTGTTCGGAAAGCCCTACTAACGTCCTCCCTCCTACATACTCAACATATACTCCATACTGTCTACTTAACTATCGATTGTGTATGTGAGGTTCGTCGGACTGTTTACACTGAAGTATACAGAAGCGATAAAAATAATAGTTTAAAAAAAACCTTCCATGCCGTTTGAAAAGACGCAATGCATTGTGGGGCGGTTGAGTAGGGAAAAGTAACCTGTTGATCCATACACAAAATCTTCCCGGAAGTTAGGACTCATCCGGGCATTTCTCGCCCATACACAAACTCGCATACACAACCATCACATACTCAAATTGATGTCAAAATGAGTATGAGTAGGACGTTAGTATGGCTTTCCGAACACAGCCTTAATCAGTCTGATTTGTTTGCTTATATTCCTGATAGATTTCAGAGCAATATTCTCTCATTGTCTAACCTGCTCCTTTTGTTACAGGGAGTGTTTGGGTGATAGCAGAGGATCTCTCTCATCACTCTGCCTTGGACAGTGTGACGGTCTGAGAGTGTACAGTCAGGAAATTGACAAAAAACACACATTATTTAGAAGAGCACACAATGAGCTAAGTAAGAGAGACGAAAGAAAATATAAAAATTATATTATATACTTTTCATGCAAAAATGACTGCATTTGGTAGAAATAGATCAAATAAAATAAGTATTATTATAATATTTTGAAATCAAAACATAATATTTAGATTTTCATATTTAGAAGCCAGGACAATTTAAAGATTCATGATGGTTTTACTGAATCTTGAAATCAAATCATAATATTTAGATTTCAAGGCCATTTTCCCTCATTGTCCAACCTGCTCTGTCCTTATACTACAGGGGGTGTTTGGTAGACAGCAGAGGATCTCTCTCATCACTGGACCTTGAGTTACTGACGGTGTGACGGTGTGACATGGACTCCTACGGCTCCTCTCTGAACCGCAGCCAGTCTCTGGCGAGCGGATTGGAGAAACCGCCACCGACATGGAACAAACCAACACACTCACGGAGCAGCAGCACTCTGTCATCACGCCACTCCAGACAGGTGAGGCCTAAAAGCTATAGTGCGTAACTTCTGTCAAACCCCCCATGAGGAATTCTGAGTAATTGAAAACAATTCTAAGGTGAATCTACATTAGGTAAAGCCTTCAGTGATCGCTCATGGATTTTATACCTTCTGCTGTACGTCCAGGTTTTTTCTAAGCAGTAGAATCAACAACTGAAATATTTCTTGGGCTCTTCTTGGGATTTTTCTGAGCTCCTGCACCAGTGTCGGGGGGGGGGGGGAGGGGGTTCGACACCAGTTTGTAAACGCTGCCATGCCTAGAAATACAGAGAGAGATATGTGTATAGACCAGAATATCTCAAGATTTTGTGAGGCCATTTCTGTGAAATTCACTTTTCTAATAGGTCAATACAATAACAAGAAAAAGGAGTAGGCCTATCCATAGCAAGTAACCATAAACCATAAGCATTCTCCCCCATTCCTTCTGTCTGTAGATTATCAAAGATTGGGAAGTGATAGATGACCTTCAGGCGGACACTAACCTCGGAGCAGAAAACCTTCCTGACATGACCACGCCCGGGATCTGTGAGGGATACCTGCTCAAGGGGAGGAAGTGGCCGCTGAAAGGCTGGCACAAGGTCAGAAATATACACACACACGCACGCACGCACGCACGCACTCACTCACTCACTCACTCACTCACTCACTCACTCACTCACTCACTCACTCACTCACTCACTCACTCCCTCCCTCCCTCCCTCCCTCACTCACTCACTCACTCACTCACTCACTCACTCACTCACTCACTCACTCACTCCCTCCCTCACTCACTCACTCACTCACTCACTCACTCACTCACTCACTCACTCACTCACTCACACACACACACACACACACTCATTTGTAGGACTGTTATCAATAAAGTAATTTTTATTTAAAAAACATAATAAAAGTGAAACTGTTTTTTTTCAGCGATACTTCGTCTTGGAAGCGGGAATCCTGCGTTATAGCAAAAGTCAATATGATGTAAGTAAACGTTACATTTTGTTGCATGTTTTTAAGAACAAAAAGTAATAAAAAAAATTAAGCAAACCATTTTTTCCCCCACTGTAGGTCTCCAGGGGAAGAGTCCAAGGCTCCATGGACGTCAGCCAAGCAGTGATGTCCATTAACAAGAAATCAAATCGCTTCGACTTAGACACAGGCGACATTCTCTATCACATGAAGGTATGACACACTCAACAAATGCTGCTCCTTCTTAATTTTTATTGAATTTTCTTATGTATTTCATATATTTTTTAGATTTTTTAAATTTAAATTTATTTATTTATTTATTTATTTATTTATTTATTTATTTATTTATTTATTTATTTATTTATTTTAATTTTTTTAACCATATATTTTGTAATTTTTAAAAATTAATTAATAATTTTTTTAAACTGTTGCTACTTGTCGGACAAATTAATTGGATGATTTCAGAATAAATGGACTTTTTCTTGTCTCTTGATAAACAGGCGAGGAGCCATGAACTCTTCTACATCTGGACGACTAAGCTCCAGGCTCATCGTCTGTACAAGAAGAACGAGGCGACTCACGCTCACTCCAGCTTCATACACACTCTGTCCTACGCTGGACAGGCTCAGAGGAACGGAGATCTGGTGAATATAACAACACAAAAATATAGTCAAATTGTCATCCCCTTTCTATTTAATGTAAGCCACGTAACTGTAGATGTTTGAAGGTATAAATCCTCCTTCTTCGTCTTTTTAATAATTTATATCTATATAGGAGGTATTATATATTTTGCACAGCCATGTTTCTACAGTAGCACAGAACGGACAAACTTAACAGCCTTATGCATTTTTATAAATAGTGGGAGTCCTGGGGAAATGCACCTGTTGGAAGACCAAGAAGAAGAAGTACTATAGAATAAATAACTAAAAACATCTTCACCTCATCACTTGATATTGTGGAAAGACTTGAGGCAGTGGTGGATGATGCCATCTTTAGTAACTATAGCTTCTTGTCCTTAGCAGGGGAGCGTTGAAATTTAAATCTCACTCCTCTATCCTCCTCCCTGTGTGTGTGTGTGTGTGTGTGTGACTGTGTGTGTGTGTGTGTGTGTGTGTGTGTGTTTGTGTGTGTGTGTGTGTGTGTATTGTCGTTAGCAGATCCCTGGTGTCATGGCGGACCCAGCTGGAGCTCCTGGTCTGCTGCCGTCAGCGAACAGCAAAGTGTCTGCCTGGCTTCAGCAAACCCACGACCAGGACATCTGTGTTCAGGGTAATTGTCATGTAGGATACTGTATATTGTGATGAAAGAGTTACAAGAACTTATTTAGGCCTGGATGTATTTGAAGTTACATAAGGTATTTTATGTCCAGAGGGAGCTTTGCAAATTCTACATTTGGCTTCATCAGCAGTTTCTAGTTTTAACAAGCCAAAAATGCCCAGCGAACTTAGCAGCTTCTAGTATTAACTAACCCAGAATACCAACCAAACTCTCAGTCGCGGTTGAGTGGTACCGTGGGCAAGGCATTCGCCAGAAAAAGAAAAAATAATTAAATAGAATAAAATAAAAACTGTTTTTCTTGTTACTGTATAGTATAGTCAGCTGTGTGTGTGTGTGTGTGTGTGTGTGTGTGTGTGTGTGTGGAGCCAATTTTTTATTATAAAATGTAAGAAACACGACCTCAGGATTAGTCACCTAAACTGAACTAATGGACCAACCCTCTCAAGATTTGTATTGTGTCTTTAATGACCTTGAAAAGCGTTGTATAAAATAAAAGTATTCTAATTATCATCATGTTTTCTTCCAGAGCTGAACCGTTGCCATCTGGACCTGACCGAGCTGAGTGTTCTGATCCAGAGGCTGCAGCAGCTGGAGACGGGACAAGCTTTCTCTAACGGAGACCTCAAACGCATCATCAGCATTCAGGTTGACCCGCTGTTCTAATCTACTAATAGAGCCTCATTTATACAGTAAAATAACATTATTATTTAAATTATTTTCTACTTTTTTATTGTTGTTTACAAATGATTAAATTATTACTTTTTACTTTAATTCTTTTGCTGCAGAATATTTCGCTGTTCAAATCTACTAATCTATCATCCTTCATACAGCAAAATAACATTATTTATTTTAATTGATTTTTCGTTTACAAAGAATTAAATTATTTATTGAAATTTATTTATGTATTTTAAAAAAAAAAAAAAATTTTATGACTTGCAATTATAATTTTTTTTTATATGTAGACAATCATACAACATAACATACAGAAACGAGTCTGTAGCAACAAACACACAGCCCCTCCCACCCCCCACCCCATAACCAAAAGGGTTCATATTTATTTATTTTTTGCTGCAGAATATTTCCCTCGAGAAGCCCAAGAAGCCGAGATCAGGGAAGAAATGGGGCCACTCGCGCACCCTGTCTAGAGTGGAGGCTCTGGGGATGGTAAGAAAGGTCAGAATGATTTCTTTATAAAAAGATATGACTGATATTATTTTACTTTCATTTGTGCATTGATTTGATATTAATAGTTTAAGCTAATTTTTAAACTTATTTTTTTTTATTTAAAGTTACAGTGTGTAGAATTAATTTGCATTTTTTGCAGTGACATTACACAATGTACCTTTAAATAACAAATTAAGTTCTATCAGTGGTCATTTCTCGAACGTATTGGTTTTAATTATTTGACATTTTTGACATTAATTATGGGGCCTTTCTCTAATCCAAAGCCTATTCGTGGACTAACTAAATCGGTGAGTTTGACGACGGGCAGATCACGAGAGAACTTGATCAGAACTATTAGTTTTTGTTCGTTGTCCCCCACATAACGTCATGTCTTTCACTTGTTTTGTCCTGTACCGCGTCTAACCCCCCTAACCTCTCCCCCTCACACACAAAAAAACAAAAGACCTGTAGCTGTGTGTTAACGGTACTCTCAAGGATTTTAACTTGTCATAGCAGGTAAAGCACAGGTGTAATATTACTGCTGTCTGTGTTCCATTTAATTAAATGTTATTGATTTCAGCAAGACATAGAAATATAAAACAATGCGGCAACAATAAAACAATTGAACTACTTCTAGCAGACAGATAACAAGTGAAATGTCAACCAAACTGATTGAATGAACCATTTCCCCACCACTTCTGTTGTTCCCCCTTTCCAGTAGGTAAAGGACAGTTGTAATATTAATGCTGTCTGGGTTCCATTTTGGTCCAATAAATGTTATTGATTTCTGTTAGACTACAGACAGATAAACTGATTGTCAACTAAAGCAATAATTCTCCCTCCTCTGTCCCCCCCCCTCCCCCTCCTAGCTGTCTTCCTCCCAGCTGAACACGTCTCAGATTGGAGCCTCTGTTCCCTCCATCCCGGACTACGTTTACTCCCAGCTCTCCCCCCCGGCCGTCACTCTCTCTCCAGAGGGCAAGAAGATCCAGCAGGACATCTGTGCCACCTCAATACGAGGTCAGAGACACACATATACTGTACACGGGTAGACAGGGTTAGAGAAGGTGGCAGGGTAGGAAATAAACTTTTTTATACACACATGTGGGCTAGGCATCAGAAGGTAGTATTGTGGGTAGACAAAACTCGAGTCTGATGTGAAGTACAATAAGAAAGACATCTGCACATATAGGATCCCAGGCGGGTTTGAACCCCTCCCTGTGTGTGCCCCAAGTCCAAAAGTGCCCTGAATAAAGAAATATAAAAATATTGTTTTTTAGAATATGCCTTTCCAATTTTCGAATTACTCGGCATGCCCCGTGCTCTCAAATTAACTTTTAAACTTGTCCTGGCACGTGTCCCTCCAACCCACCCCAGTTCAGTAGTAAATTCAGATAGGCACTGTTTCAAATATGAAACCACCCAAAACAGCACTGACTTTTTATGTTATCCATTTAAATTAACAAAACAGTTTAGATCGTCAGTAGGACTTGGTTGTTATTTCCTCATTGTTAACAACTCCTCCCTCTGCAGTGTTCTCCTCCCTGAAGTCGGTGCATGAGACTCTGTCCCAGGAGAAACAGAAGCTGCTGGACGCCACGGGAACCAACAGCCTCCACCAGCCCAACACACTAGCACTGGTAAAGACCAACTCTTTAGTCTGGCTTTTAATTTAATCCTGTTTATTGACCTTAATTATATTTTCTCTTTTACAATCTGCACCTCTGGCACATATTCCCCCAAGGCCTTTTAAAGGACCTGTATAGATATATTTATAGATATATATTTCTCTCTGTCAGCCTACAGCAGCAGGGGGCCGTCCGTCCCGCTCCCCCTCAGTAGCAGATTCTACGGCGGAGTACTTTGACGCGAGTGATGACGTCGTCCGCTGTGGAAGTTCCTCTGACCTGTCTGATGAGTCCGGACTGAGTGACGGGAGCACGACCAACTCTGAGCCCGAGGAGGGACACAGTAAGTCTGTCTGTCTGTCTGTCTGTGTGTCTATCTATCTATCTATCTATCTATCTATCTATCTATCTATCTATCTATCTATCTATCTATCTATCTATCTATCTATCTATCTATCTATCTATCTATCTATCTATCTATCTATCTATCTATCTGCATGTGTCGGTACACAAACAGAAAACAAACTTATTGAGTTCAGAAATAACTGTTCACTGTTTTCTGTTAAACTTCATAAAGAACCTTAAAATGTACATGTGCATTGAGAACATTTCCAATATATTAAAGCACTTATTTGATCACTTAATATCTCAATACTAAATAAATTGCAATGAGTAAACAAGATCAAAGGTGTGCAATGAATTACATGTGTTTTAATGTAACACACCTGCACAATTAAGGGTTAGGGCCTAAAACTACTGTATACCATATTAAGCTTTAATTAGTAAATGCTAAACTAAAATGGTGAGCACATTATGTCTGCTATACATCGTCGTAAGGAACTTGCATTACAATAGATTTTTGTTCTTTATATTTCCTGAACAGACACAGCAAATTGCACTGTTGCGCTTGAGAACTATTGCCATTCTTTATTACCAGAATGTTAAATATTATTTCCTTTCACCACCATCACAGCGTCAGCCACCAGAAAGTACCGCGCGAGCATCTCCAAGACTCCTAACAGTGTTGTTCCAAAGAGCACCGGCAGACGAACCACTCTGCCCGCTGTCTGTCCAGACAACAGCCACGTGGGACTCATGGCCATCCTATATAATAACATAGGTAAGACACACCTAAAGAAAAAAAAAAAGAAAATAAGGTGGGCGCTAGTAATGTAGTGGTTATAGCGTCCCCCTAGAGGTTTAGGCCTCGCAGCAGACCCGGGTTAGAATCCGGCCCGGGTCGTTCTCTGCCTGTCATTCCCGTATTTCCCCCATTTCAACTCTGTCCCTCCAAAACTTTCCGATAAAGTAAAAAATGCCCAGATGTAATCTTAAAAAAAAAAAAAAAAACTAGCAGGAATTCATGGCATATTGTAACTTTGTATGTTGATGGTGTTAAAATACAGTATGTGTGTGTGTGTGTGTGTGTGTGTGTGTGTGTGTGTGTGTGTGTGTGTGTGTGTGTGTGTGTGCGCGCGTGTTATTTTGTTTTACATAATTGGCTTACTTTAACATACGTAGCAGTTTCCTTAAGGCTTATATGGTGTGTGTGTCTCCAGGTAAGGACTTGGCCCGGGTGTCGATGCCGGCTGCTCTGAATGAGCCGGTGAACCTGCTGCAGAGGCTGTGTGAGGAGCTGGAGTACAGTGAGCTACTGGACACAGCCAACAGCACAGCAGACCCCTATCAGAGGATGGTGAGGACATACACACATTTTAAACTGTGGTCTATACTTTATATATATTTTTTTTCTTTACATAAACGATTTTTATTGAATTTTTTTCTTTTTTTCAAACATAAGAACATTAACAACTCCCACCCACCCCAAATACATATTTAAAACATTTTTTTTTATAAACTTTATTGTAGGATCATATATTATTCTGAGTTATTTTTTTACATTTACAAGATCCCACATTTTCTTTTTATGCAAACAATTTAAATAAAAACAACAACAACAACCTATCAGAGGATGGTGAGGATAACATTTCACTTATGTGTGTTCGTAAAATCAGGACATAGACACATGTTAAACAGTGTCAACGCAGTATTATTACTGAGTGAGATTTGTTGAAGCAGCCCTGTTTTTGAAGATGGTCAACTCAGACTTTAACAAATTTCAGGAGACTTCGATGTCTTACAGAGACTACGAGGAAGTCTTAAATGTTCATGAATCAGTCACATTTTTCCTCTGATTATTATAAACGATTTGTAAAAGCTATTTGTATATAGTTACTGTAGCTTATTATAAATGCCTTTGCTCAGGTATAATCTCCCAGGAACTCTGTCACTCTATGAAAGGTGTTGTTGATTGTAATAATTTAGGAAAAGTATGAAAAATCTTTCTCTACAAAACTTCTACAAAAAAAAAAAATCTGTACATACCAACTGTATGTTTTTCAACTTTCTTGAGTTAGAATATTTTACTCAAATTTAATATTTATTTTGTTTTGTTTGGCAAAATGATAAAAACATTATTTCCAGTGAGCATTTTGTATCTTATCTCTTGCAGGTTTACATTGCTGCCTTTGCGATCTCCGGTTACTCCTCGGCAACGTTCAGGAACCGTTACAAGCCATTCAACCCGGTGCTGGGAGAGACATACGAGTGCATCAGAGAGGACAGGGGCTTCCATCTCATCAGTGAACAGGTAGGATGATTAAAGGAATACTTCACCCATACGGAACCGGCGTTCTATCATTATAAAATCGCTATTATAATATAATGAATGAGGTTTTTCTTCCCTCAGTCTTTCCTCAGACTTCCCTTGGCCCAGCTGTCCTGATAATCCTAACCCTACATTTTTACTAGTGTGATGTCACACTAGTAAAATGTAGGGTTAGACAGTGAGACCATAAAACACTCTTTCTGCCTTTTCTCAGGCTAGGATGAACCGATTCAAAACATGTTTGCACATTTATACTACATAGGATCTCAGAGTTCAATACACCTTCATGTTCCCACTGGTGAAGTAGGTCTTTAACTGTTTATCTCACACACTGGAAAATATTTTAAGATATTTGAATGGTTAATTACAAGGGATCTAAAACATTAAGACTGACCTTTTAAAATTGGATAATCAGCCCCTGTAATGAATGGGTAAATTAATCACCCATTAGTTTTAATTGAGCTGCTAGGCCACATACAGTAGTAGAGACTGAGTGATTTATTGTGTTTGTGAGTACTGCTGTATTTCAGTCAGGTGTGTAAATGCCAGAACAGGTTGAATATGTTTGTTTGTTTGTAACCTTTATTTAACCTCGAAAGATCAATTGAGGGGTGACCCTCTTTTACAATGACGTCGAGTTTATAAATGTGTTCAGATTTGTCTTTGATTCATGGCTCTTCTCTTTACTTTAAGGTTTGCCACCATCCCCCCATCTCCGCCTGCCACGCACAATCAGACAACTACTGCTTTTGGCAAGGTGAGAGGCACCTTTCATCAAACCAAAGTCTTGAGTTAACCTCTACTCTGCTTTGAAAATGCATTTGAGAAGCTGATCACCTTTAACTATACAAATTATTATTTTATTCCTGAACAGATCAGCGATGGAAAAACAAGTTCTGGGGGAAATCACTGGAGATTCTGCCAACAGGGATGGTGAACGTCACTCTTTCAAGGTAAATAGTTCACATCTGGCTGTCTGTATTTACACATATAATGCAATGCTCCTGTTAGATTAGGAATGACGCTTTGGCCATTGACACTAAATGACACACGTATATCAACATTTATAAAAATACCATGGTTGGGAAAAAAATTTTAAACATAATTTTTTTAACCAAGGTTGGCTTCCAAAACCTTATGCCTCCGTATGACTAAACACAATTATAAAAATAAAAGTAATGCCAGTTTTTTTTAACACTGCACAGTGTCACTCTTGTGATACTTCATCAGCAATACACAAAGACATAAATAATAATAAAGACATTTGATTTCAAAGGAAAGAAAAAAAAATATGATAAAGATTTGACCAAAAAGGCGAGGCAGAAGCTTTCGCTGATTATACCTACCCTTAAAGAAAACTTGAGAATCTCAAATCAAAGACTGGCCTTTCTGCTTGATAAATAGCTTCTCCCTGTTTCCCTCAGGTATAAATAAATAAAGTTAATTCATTGATATGGATATGGCCTGTTTCCCCCAGGTATGGAGACCACTATGAGTGGAACAAAGTGGTGACGTGCATCCACAACGTGCTGAGTCAGCAGCGCTACCTGGAGCACTACGGAGAAGTCACCATACGAAACCTCAAGAACAACAACGCCACCTGCAAGATCACCTTCGTCAAGGTGAAGAAGGGAAACACTTTAACTGCAATGATAATAATACAAATCTTCATTTGTATAGCACCCTTTATAAACAGAATGCTCAGAGTGCTTTACTTGCACAAAATAAAGACAATATAGAACAAAACACATAAAACCATAAATTACAACAACACTCAGCTCTTTTTCTCTGTACAGTGGTGTTTTTCTCTGTACAGTGGTGTTTTTCTCTGTACAGTGGTGTTTGTCTCGGTACAGTGGTGTTTTTCTCTGTACAGTGTTGTTTGTCTCTGTACAGTGGTGTTTGTCTCTGTACAGTGGTGTTTTTCTCTGTACAGTGTTGTTTGTCTCTGTACAGTGGTGTTTGTCTCTGTACAGTGGTGTTTTTCTCTGTACAGTGGTGTTTTTCTCTGTACAGTGGTGTTTGTCTCTGTACATGGGTGTTTGTCTCTGTACAGTGGTGTTTGTCTCTGTACAGTGGTGTTTTTCTCTGTACAGTGGTGTTTTTCTCTGTACAGTGGTGTTTTTGCAAGTAGCTCGGCTGTGTTTGATGACACAGTATAAACAGGCGCATTCATAATTTAAAGGTATAGTCAGCGCTTCTGGAGAATGCTTTTTGTCGTAAATAAGTGAATATCTCTTCACATATCTGCTACCTGTCTGTACTGTGTAGGCTACGCGCTGAAAAGAAAATTCAGTGTTTATAGTATACACAGCCTAGGCTCTGTAAACTGGCATGTTGCTAGCTACAGTATGATGGCCCCCTTTGTGTACATGGCCGTTTACAGAGCCTAGGATTTGTTAATTCAACTCTGGAAACTCTGTTTATTCTAGATTCACTACACATGATTTAAAATGTCATCAAGCCTTTTTTTTGTTTAAATTTCGGCTGATTACACCTTACAGCTCATAATATTAGAATATTACATTAGGCCGATTAAATGGCTTTTCAAATTGACTTTTTTATGAAATTATAATGTTTTTCACTGAAAGCTTTTGTCCTGTCTCTCAGTCTCGTTATTGGGGTTCAGAGACGAATAAGAACGAGGTCCAGGGCACGGTGATGGACCAGAGTGGGAGCGTCATCCATCGGTTTGGAGGTCTGTGGCACGAGGGAATCTTCTGTGACACTCTGCCCACGCCCAAGTGTGTCTGGAAGCCAAGTGAGTCCACGGCCATCATAACAATTACTTAGGAGATATGATTATGTTTTTACTCTTCAGTTTGTCCTTGAGGTTTTTTATATGTTGCTGAAAATAGACTCTGCAGGTGAATAAGGTAACATTTTCAACTTATAGATATCATTGTGAAACTTTGCCAGATGATAACTGACATTAAAAGTATTTTTTGTATTACATTTTTCTAAAAGTTTGAATAAGTATTTGGCAGATATTTTATCATTATAATTCTTTTTTCCAACATATTAGTGTCCAAAGTTTTTACTGAACAGATTGTAGATATAGACTTTTTTCAAAGTGCTCCATGTTGCCAAAACTGCTCACGTTTGTCCCTTTGTGCAGCGTCACCTGTCTCTCTACCTTCTTGTCATCCCCCTGTACTTTAGTGAAGTGTCCTTGTGTTTTTCTTGAAAGGCGCTGAATATAAAACAAAGATAATATTATTATTATTATTATTCTAACAGATCCGCAGCCGAAGGACTCTCTGATCTACTACGGTTTCTCCAGCTTCGCCATGGAGCTGAATGAGCTGACCCCGGAGCTCAGGCCGCTGCTGCCCCCGACTGACAGCCGCCTACGCCCAGACCAGAGGTGAGCAATGCTGGGAAGGTTAAAGCTAAACACATAGGCCTATAGCTCTGGAAAAAATATTAAGAGAGAGACACCACTCCAAATATTCAGTGTCTCTCGTTTTACTATTTATAGGCATATGTTTGAGTAGAGTGAACATTTTAGTTTTATACTATAAACTACTGACAACATTTCTACCAAATTCCCCCCAGAAATATTGTCATTAAGAGCATTTCCATTAAGTAATTTAGAAGATTGAAGAAAAATCCAAACTGGTCTCTTAATTTTTCCGGAGCTGTATATTCATAGTTTGGAAGATTTTCAAAAGGATAGAGAGTGGATAGAGCGTGTACCATATTGGCTCCGGCCTTCGTTGCAGTGGTCGCGGGTTCAAATCCGACCCGTGGAACTTTACTGCAGGTCATCCCCTCTCTCTCTCTCTCTGTCTCCCCATTTCAACTATTTACCATCTAATAAAGCTTGAAAATGCAAAAAAATAAAAAAAATATTCAGTATTATGATAAGCTATGAATTCTTTCTTTTTTCCTAGGATGCTCAATCCCTTTGGGAGTTTATTCCAGATATTTGGTGCATAAAAACGAAAAGCTGCTTCTCCCTGTTAGGTAACACTTAATTCTCTCTCCTCTCCCAGGTCGCTGGAGGAGGGAAACGTGGAGGAATCTGACCGACAGAAAGACGTGATCGAGGAATGTCAGAGAGAACTCAGGAAGGAGCTCAGCAAAAAGGGACAAGATCACGGCCCACGCTTCTTCAAGTGAGTTTGTTTTCTTTTAATATTTTCTAGTTATTGAAGGAGAATAACAAAATTATTATGTATTGTATCATCTGTTTAATGCTTTAAAAGCTGCTCCGAGGAACTTTCTGTTTTTGTTAATTCCAGCACCCCCTTTGGAAAAAAGCGGTAGTGTTTTTACTACGCCAGCTGTAGTTCCTGGGTGAGGGTATATCCATGACAAAGGCATTAAGAAAAACTTTATAGAAATAGCAATCTTTGCACTCATGGTCTCGTTTGCTGTTAGATGTAATTTATGATCATCAGAGGAAAAATTTGACTGTTTAAGAAATATGTAAAAGTTCCTCATAGCACCTTTAAAAACAATTCTAAATACATACCGTGCCTATTGTAAACTCAATATCTAAAGAACTATTTGAGAAATGTTCCTCAAACTTTTGCACAAATGTCCACTCTGACTCAAAGATGAACTGAATAGATTTTGGAAGTCATAGGTCAAAGTCACTGTGCCCTCACTCCTCATGAACACAATATTTCAACAACGCTTCGAGGGATTTTCATCAAATTTGGCACAAACTCGTTGCAAATTATTTTTCTTCTCCCTTTTTCTTCAGGAAAGCCAAGGATTCCAGTGGCCGTGACGTGTGGCTGACTAACGGAACGTACTGGAAGATCAGAGAGGACCCAGGTTTCGCAAACACTGAAAACTTAACTCTGTGGTGACGAGACAAAAGAAAAAAACCGATGAGATATCTTTCTATATATATATATATATATATATATATATATATATATATATATATATATATATATATATATATATATATATATATATATATATATATATATATATATATATATATATATATATATATATATATATATTTATACAACGGGTGGCTTAAATCCAGCGATCTGATTGGTTCCCAACTGTTGTATAATGGGCGTATACATAACTGCTATGACGTCCAATCAGTTTGATAACAGCAGCAGCATATATGAACCGCTGTCAGTGGAGAAATGGCTGCCTGTCCCTTCTGTTTGGCCTATGACTGGTTCATGGGCCAAACAGTCACTGATCAAGTTAACTTGGTGAAAAAACGTACGGAGAATTTTCTTATGAATATCGATTTTATAATAACGCATTTACAGAGTTTTTTTTTTAGATGACTTGAATTTAATGCTTTGCTGTTTGAGAATGTGACAGAGAAGACTGAATGTGTGACGCTGAAACGTGAGACCAACATGACTTGAGAGTGAAATTGTAAACAGTTTTTAAAGTTTTCAAAAATTCTCTTTGCTATGTTATTTAACAATGAAAACATACCATCACACCCTGTCTTTCTGTCTGACAGCAAACTGCTGTTTATAACACAGATGTGAACGATCCGATCCAATATCTATTTTGGTTGTAATTCATTATGTCTCATAATCCATATAGAGTTTATATAAATATTTTACTCAACGTCATTGCAAATGAGGGACACCCCTCAACTGATCTTTCGAGTATAAATAAATAAAGGTTAAATTAAATGTAATATTGCAATTTTATACACATAGACAAAATGTTATAGCCCAAATTATTAAATTAGTTAATAAATAATTAAACGGCTGTCAATTTGCTATTGCACATTTTAAAATCATTTACGGAAACAGTTCAAAACTTTTAAAATAGAAAATGAATGCTATGCTTTTTTTTTTTTTTGTAAATGTCCTGCTCTTTTAATAAGAGGTGCTGTAATCACACCAAATCAGGCCGTGTGGCGAAAACGCAGGCTATCAGATTCATTTGAATGAGACCTGCATGTCTGTTCTGGCTCCCTGAGAGAAGAAGAAAAAGACGAAGCCCGCTGTGTTTTGAACCTTCTCAACTTTTTTAGAAACGCAGCCCTGCGTCAGTTTATTTAACTAGAAAAATGAACTGAAGTCAATGAATGCTACAATCACCAACTGCATAATAACTGGGGAAAAACCATATACATGACCATTTAGTATTGATGTTATGCATATGAAGTACTGTATATTCTGTTGCTTTCAAGTTACTAAGAATATGATGCTGACTATGGAAAGAGGATGTGTAACTGATAAAGCTGAAGACACTGTATGTCTCAGTACTGTCAGTTATTACTGACATGTATCATACAATGGTGCAACATCTATAATAACAACATGTTAACGTTTTTTAAATTAATGTTTGTTTTTGAAAATGTAATTCATTGTTTTACAGAAAATGACCAATGTTCAGTATGTACACATATTTAAGAGATGAGATGAGATATTATTCTGTATTTTTTTTTGTCATTAATAGTGAAAAAGAATATCCAGCTGGTTGGAAATCATGTGCGTTCTGTATTCATACAGTTCATTAAACTGTCGACATCACAATCCTGTTTTATTTTGTTAGAATTTATTTGAACTGCACTTGATCACATATATAGATATTCCACGAGTTTGAGTTAGACTTTTTTTTTTTAAATCAAACTATTACTACTTACTATATTTGATTTATGAAACAAATTAAATCTCACATAACTCTTAATTACATTGTAAATGCAGCATTTTCCACCTACATTAAAGCTTAAGTGTGCATCTTTTTTTATACATAATGAATGTCGGTTATATTCAAGCCATTGCAATGAGTTGACAAAAAGTTGATTAAGCCTATCAGCTCCACAAAACTCTCTCTGTATTTCTCAGTATGGCATCGTTTACAAACTGGTGTCGTGCCCCGTCACTGGTGCTGGAGCTCAGAAAAATCCCCAAGAAGAGCCCAAGAAATGTTTCAGTTGCTGATTCTTCTGCTTAGAAAAAACTTGGACCTACAGCAGAAGGTATAAAATCCATGTACGATCATTGAAGGCTTTACCTCATATCGATGCACCTACAGTGTTGTTGTAGTTACACAGAAGTCCTCATGGGGGGCGACAGAAGTTACGCACTATAGCTTTAACCAAAAGGAAAACCATTAAAAACAGTAAATGTATCATGTGTAAGCTTTATTTTCATGAATAAAAAAACAACAATACAATACACAAGTTTGTTACCGCTTTTCAATAAATAACAATATCCGTCCTTCCCTTTTTGAGAAATCTTCATCTCTTATCTGTAAATGCTTTTGCAATCTATAAACTCTGAATGAAGTAAAGTCACGGGAGGATAATGTCTCCCTCGACATTTATGAACAGTGCACATGGATCACACAAAAAAAAAAAATTACATGCTTGTTGTCCCGTTTGGCGTTTATACAATTTTCTGTTTTATATTATACAATAAAAACTCTTGAAATACAGTCCTCACAGTCTCCTATTGACGCAAACAATGTTCAAGGACACACACACACACACACACACACACACACACACACACACACACACACACACACACACACACACACACACTTATGGGAAATGGAGGTAATAGGTTTTTTTTGTACATGAAGGGTTGGCGGATGTAATAGCTGAGATGTCCAGTAGGGGTCATTCCTGAGGTGTTTGAAAGCATTTTTATTTTTTAATTTTTAATTTTTTAATGTGAGATCAATGAGTAAAAAGCACGCAATTAAACCACACCACATACAAATAAATAACTGACTGACGTGTCCACAGGGCAGCGATCACATAAAGCTTTTGCTGTCATTGTTTACACTACGCCATCGTCATTATTGTTGTTATTTAAATTATACAAATTCACTTCCTAATAATTGCACTTGAAACAAGAAGTTGTCGATCGTGCACCTTTTTATTCAGGCGCTTTAAGAACTGTCACTAATGTCAACAATAACTTTAAATAAGTACATCTGTTGGAAATGTTACACAGGCATTATCATACAATATATCCATTGATTTTAGCATTAAATTAAAAAAACTTCACTTTTGTTATTATTTAAATGTTCAGGTGAACGACTGTAGCACTGTCACACAGCTCGTCCTCTTTGCACCAACATTGTTAAGACCTTTTTTGCATATGCATCGTACCTTTGAGATTGTCTCCAGCGTCTAGAGGCCCAATGTCTTCTTACAAGGTGGCTAGAAAATCATTGTTTAAAATGAAAAAAGTTAGAAAAAAATCTTTCCTAGATGTTTTGAGTTTTGAGACTCAAACTAACACTCTTAAGTGGAAAATAAGCCTACTGAACTTTTCAAGCGATGAGGCGTGACGCTTAGCCACAATAGCCAATCAGCTTGGAGATTGACCTCACGTCACTGACATCTACACCATAGACATATATACGTATATTATATCTATGCATCTACACCTGGTACACTAGGCGAGAAACACCGGAGAAGATGTCTTTGGTGCTGTAGCCTATGGAAGCCGCTCGGGGTTCGAAGGAGCAGGTGCGGGGAACGTGAGCGAGGAGAATGGGCTTCCTGGTTAATTCAATGAATATGTGCGGCAGTGCTTTAGCCGATGATTAACCAAGTTAGCGCCGGTTAGCATTAGTAAACTCTCACCCAGCTGTTTGCAGCTCCAGATGATAATATGAACACCAAACATGACGGCAAAGTCCGTGTGGACTGTCACCATGGAGATATAAAGAAAGACTGTCACAAGTAGCCTACGGCGAAGCACCGGTGTTTATCCCCACCAGCCACGGCCCCCTATCACCGCCAGGTAGGGGAATTAATGTTTTACTTTATTTACTGCGCACACTATGCTGGTGTCAATTTGTTTGGTATGTTGCCACCTTGCTGTTAATTGTACGTAGCCTATTTCCGAGCGGTGTTTGGGTCTTAATGCAATGTTGTTTTTATTGCTAGGCTATTTGTGCCGTTCAGTTTCTGTTTATTTGTCTTTTGGAAAAGTTTTGTGCCATGTTGTTGTTTGTAAGTTTTGCGAACTAATTATTTTTGTCCAGAAAGTTTTTGAAACAGTTTTACAGCTGTTTAATGTTTGAATCAACATTTTGACCGACCTGGTTTTGTTTGTTATCAGTAAGACAGAAAATTATTTGGAACAACGGTTATTGTTTAAAATTCTTAGTAGGCCTATATGGAACTGTCACTGACCACTGTTTGTATAGGCCTAAGGATGTTAAAGGTGTTAAAGATACATTTTCATTAGCCTACATATGAATGCTAATACCTCAACAAAAGATAATGAGTTGGATGAATAGAAAGTTGTCCTTTTAGTATTGGCCTCAAAGATCTAGACAGGCAGGACTTTGCAATTTGAGTCTTCCTAACTTTTTCTTTTTTACCGTGCAGCTTTGGGGGTCTGAGAAGAGCTTACAGTTTGAGTTGACAAGTGAAATCTTAATAAGCACCTATACACTCACACATTAACACAGTATCTCCTCTGATACTCTAAAAAACGGCAATTTCTGCTTTTTTTGTTTTACTTCAAGTTTGTTATGCTAAGATAACGGTCTGCTTAGCATAAAGAAATAAGAGTGGCAGCAACTTAATAAGTCATCCCTTGTATAGCTTTGAAATCAGCATAGTAAATATACATTTATACAACAATGTGGAACTATTTTTAACAGCTCATTTTGGGGCAGAGTGCAGATTTATTTTTGAAATCAAGTCATAAAAAATGTCATAGAATTTTCTAAAACACCAACCCTGATTTATGAAGAGTACAGTTAGGGGCCCGTGTGTGTGTGTGTGTGTGTGTGTGTGTGTGTGTGTGTGTGTGTGTGTGTGTGTGTGTGTGTGTGTGTGTGTGTGTGTGTGTCTGTCTGTGTGCACCTGTCTGTCTGTGTGTGTATGTGTGTGTGTGTGTGTATGTGTGTGTGTGTAGCCCCTGCAGTGTTGTCTGTCCTGGGACATTAGAAACACCTGGTGCAGACTGAGTAGCAGATTTCTGATCAGCGGCGACTGCTAAACTCACTCTACATCTCTATCACCGTGCCGACTACCGGTGTTCTGTCAAACGGTGTCACAACACAAACGGCCCCCAGACTTAAAAGGGGGAAATTCTGTGTGTGTGTGTGTGTGTGTCCGGTTACTATGGATTTCCTGTTTCCTTATCGTCCTGACAACGCCTGATCTTGTTTACCTACATGTGTATGGAGAAGTCATGAAGTCTGATTGACCCACTTCTGTTTAACTTTCTACTGTAAAGGGGAAAAAACTGCTGAAAAGTAGATGTAGAATTAGGGAGTCTCACACATTAAAGGTGAGACACGGCAGGCAAGAAACTATTCTGAAGGTAATTATCAAAGAAGGATTTGTTCATTTGTTGTTATTTATCTGATTTATGCAACATTTTCTTCTTTAGAACCTGGAGAAAATGCATTTTTAAGACCTGTTTAAAGTATTTTTTTTGTAATATTAATTTAAAAAAAGAAGGATCTGTATCCAAAATCTGCTCTGTGAAAACGTTTTGGTTTTTAAAGAGATGCAAATTTACACATAGTTAGATATTGACAAATTTGCATATTTATAAAAGTTTTTTTTTTTACCATTTTCAAGCTGTATTTGATAGTACAGAGTTGAAATGTGGAGACAGAGAGAGAGGGGGGATGACCTGCAGTAAGGGTCAACGGGTCGGATTTGAACCCGCGACCACTGCAACGAAGGCCGGAGCTAATAGGTACTCGCTCTATCCACTACACCACCAGAGCGCCCCAAGTCCCCCCCAAAATTGTAATACAAAAAATAATTGTTTTAATGTCAGTAATCAACTGGCAACGTTTCATGATGACATCTACGAGTTAACCCTGTCACCCTATTCACCTGCAGTGTCTCACCCTCTAAACCTGTGAGATGTGTTGGACTGTCTCCAATTGTCCCTCGCTATTTCTGTTGTGGCCGCTGATTGAATTAACACGCACGCACGCACACACACACACACACACAGACACAGAGGAAGCGGTTGTCCTGGTGGGATTGAGTTAGATTAGCGGTCGTGTTTTGGAGACATGTGCTCGCTAAACCCTCTTAACCTCCTGACATCAGTAGTTCACTCGACACACTCAACTTGCAATGCTCTTATGTCGCCAGCAGTGGGCGCTGTGCTAAATGTATTGGGCCGGAATGGATAGACCAATTCATTTTGTGTGTGTGTGTGTGTGTGTGTGTGTGTGTGTGTGAATTGTAATTTCCACTCAGAGAAAACCATAATGGGGAAATGAACGTACGCATATTGTGTGTGTGTGTGTCTGTGTGTTGCACTAAACGCATTTGGCCAGATTTGATACAATTTTGTGTGTGTGTGTATTGTAATTTTTACTCAGAAACCAGGGGAAATTAACGAGAGCATTGTGTGTGTGTGTGTTTTTTTTCTGTGTGTGCGTGTGTGTGTGTGTGTGTGTGTGTGTGTGTGTGTGAATGGCTAGTAGGTGAGAAGTACAAGACGTAGACGTAGCAAAAGAGACATAGCAGGTGTTTTTGACGCAGTTGGAACAGACATTCCCTTCAGGCGTCTGTCACTATGGAAGATATGCAGATACTTTTTTTTGATTTTTTTAAACCCCCTTTCTTTCCCGATTAAGCTTAAATCACAAATCACATGTCGTGTTTGTCTGTTTGGTGTGTGTGTGTGTGTGTGTGTGTCTGTAGGGCAACTAGAAGAGTCAAATCCACTGGTCGTTTCAACACTAAACTTTTGACAGTAACCTTGAGAAGTTAGTCCGGAAAACTGTTTCGTTTGACACCTTGATGTGTGTTAGTCACTGAATACCTCTGCAGTAAGTCAACACAGCAGCAGGGGCGAGGGGCGTGTGTGTGTGTGCGCGCGTGTGTGTGTGTGTGTGTGTGTGTGTGTGTGTGTGTGTGTGTGTGTGTGTGTGTGTGTGTGGACAGTAGATGAAGTTGCATGTTTTTGTCATGTGGGTCTTCAGCAAAAAACAATGTTCCAGCCCTTTAATCATGAGCGTATGGAAGTTAAAGGGCCAAGGGATAGCAAAGTGTTTTTTTCATTATGCACTTTGAGAATAATTTTGAAATATATTGTTGAGAAATATATCGTCGCAAATGTACAGCATTTTTGATTCTGCTGTATGTTTTGGTACATAGTGCAGAATTTACAAAAAAAGTTGACTTTGACTTTGAATTTAACAGCAGTCTTGAAATGTCGAGTTCAATCTCACCATTGTTTTTCCACTTTAGTCTCAACATTTCGTCGAAATGCATAATTTAAAAAAACTTCCATCTCTCATTTTTTCTCTCTCTCTCTCTCTCTCTCACTCGCTCTCTCTCTCTCTCTCCCCCTCTCACTCTCTCTCTCTCTCTCTCTCTCTCTCCCTCCCTCCCTCCCTCCCTTGGCCCTAACACTCTTCCATACGACCTTCCTGGACAGACCTGTACATGTCCATTGTCCATTGTGTGTGAGACTCTATATGGCGACCAATCTTGTAGTTCTTCAGCGGGTGTAATAGCCATAATAGTCCACATCACTACCGCTGTCTTTCTCGCACACTTCTCCACTGCGCGGTGGGGGTGGCGGCGAGTTTTCAGTGCTTGACGTATACGGCGACACCCTCCTTTTCTTGTTATTGTCCCCCACCATCCCCCCTTCAAACAGGCCCGAATCCACCGAAGTAGTGGCCGATTTCACGGAGGGAGGTTCTAGCCAATGGTCGCCCTGCTCTCCTGAACCCACTTCTACAGAGTTTTTGGGTTTTTCTTGAAGCAATGGCGGCTGCAAAGATTCCAGTAACGTCGGTGGGTGGAGCCTAGGGTTGCCAGGCGACGTGGAGGAAGATGAAGATGATGAAGACGTTGAAACGGGTCTAAACCAGCCCAGACTGGGTTTGCTCTGGTGGGTGAGGTACTGAGGGGTCGGTCGGCTGGTCGTCCAACCTGCCGACGTGGCTCCCGAAACGGATACGCTTGTGGAAGCGAAGGGGTGGTCCTGGTAGTAGCTGAGAGCATGGTGAGCGGACGTCTGCAAGGGGAAAGGCTTGTAAAACCCATTCCCGGAGAAGTCGCCATCGTAGGAGGACGTGAATTCGAGCCGATTTGGGGCCACGCCTTGATACCAGTGGCTGTGTGGGGTAGGCCCGGGGCTGGACGATAGAGAGGGGTCTTTATGGTGGTGCTGTTGGCCCACCATGTTGGCTATGGGCTCACGGAAGAAGCGGGTTTGGTTCAAGGGGCTCATGTATTGATCGGAGAGGTAACCCTGAGCGTAGCAGCTACCGGGCAGCAGGCCGTTCTCTGAAGGGGAGGGGGTGAGGCGGTCGCCATCCGGAGGAGCGTACACACTAGAGAGAGAGATAAGTTGTACAGTAAATAAGTTATTATTCTTGTCCATATCATTTTATATATTATTATAGACATCTGTATGTAATGTTTTATATGTACATGCTGTTCTGAATGTTCTCTTTTGGTATTATTTGTAATATTGTAATGCTTTGGCAACACTGATTGAGAAGAGAGGGAGATGGAGAAAGAGAGAAAAAAAGAGGGGGGCACAGAGGGAGAGGGAGAGAGAGAAACATAGAGAGAGGAGTGTTAGAAGAGTGACAGAAGAGAGAGAGAGAGAGAGAGAGAGAGAGAGAGAGAGAGAGAGTGAGAGAGAGAGAGAGAGTGAGAGAGTGAGAGAGAGAGAGTGTGTTATTTCCTGCCCCAAACCTCAAACTCTATCTATCGAGCAGTTCCCAGCCCGTCACACCCTAGAGCTGCAGCGTGCTAAAGCAGCAGCACAGCTAAAAGCATCTTTTACAATATTGACAGAGACATATGAGCACATTTGAGGACATTTAGGTTTATACATACTGTTTTATATTGTACAAAAAAAAATCCTTTGCACTACGTAGTATTTAGAATGTATCTAATGTACATATTGTTTAGGTTATGTTTATCTTATTCTACTCTCTATATATTTTTTACTTTTCTGTTGCACTGTGGGCCAGTGATAGACGCTATACAATAAAGAACTTTGACTTTGACTTTTGACTTGACAAGCAATAATCCAGATTCACTGTTTGTAGTGAGCAAATGCAAGGTGCAAATAAACAATAAGATAAAATAATTAATTTATCCCGAAGGAAATTCTTTTGCCAGGTAGTTTCATAACAAAACAATTATCAAAAAATACCAAATAAGTAAAATTTCAAATAATGCAAGTGTTGGAAAAAAGAATAAAAGTGTTATAAAGAACAATGTGTGAAGTACAGGCAACAGTAAGACACAATGCCTCATAGAAAGAATCGATAGCATTGATAGCGTTATACCATTATATCTCCTTCACAATCACAATATTTCAAAATAATATCTTAAGGTAAAAAGCTCTAATTATTTGCAACAAAGTAATAATGAATTAAATGCTGTCTATTATATTAAATGCCATAACCTAATATGACGTGATTTTACTGTAGTTTTAATTTTACACATAGGGGACAACGGGGGAATCTGAGACATTGGGTAATGTGAGCCACCCCCTGTATCTAGGCAACGGAAAACATTTGTGGTCATGTGAGATATATGTTTTCAAGCCCCTCTCATTTCCCCATGGCCCTGAAAGAGAGGACCTCATGGTGTTGTGGTAAGCATGTTTTTTTCACCAAAATAGGTATTTTGCATGTAAAAGTAAATTTTCTTGCTGTCAACTTAATCAACTGTTGTGCCAAAGCAAATGTATTCACGTAGAAAAGCTTCTATCATACGTGTTGATGAACTACCAACATATGAAGCCATGTGATGCTGATAACTGAAGATTAGCCTGAAATGCTAAGAGAGGTAGTTTTTTCTCAAATTGTGGTGGTGGGGGAAAGTGAGCCAAATGCTGTGGGGGAAGGTGAGCCACTGTCTCACTTTCCCCCACCATGAGGCACAAGTTAAGTTTAGTCTTAAGCATATTTTAATGTAATATTACATAACATATGTTTTATTTTAATGTCATACACATTGTAGAAAAGCCATCATGCCAAGGAAATACACCAGGAAGACAACCTGGGGCAACCACACGGAAAGAGCACCTTCTCATCTTTCCCTGTAACCTTCAGGGCTGGAATATAGAGTAGGCCTAGTTGTATAGTATGACAGGCTGATGTTATAATCTAGATGGGTCTTTGCCTGTGTTCTGAGTCCCAGGCTGTTCTCGCTGGTTCTGATTTTCCTATGCTTTGACCCCCAGACACAAGCTGGCTCTAAGGGTCCTGTGTTCTGACCCCCAGACTGTGTTCTAATCTAACTGGTTCTATCTTTCATTTGAATCTTATTAAAACCTTTTAAATTATAATATGTTGTATATGATTTTGTTCAGAGTTACTTTCAAGTGTTTAGAAAATTTGCTTTGCTTAATTGATCAGTCCGACATTAGTTCTGGAATGTGTGGCTAGCTTTCAGGATTCTTACTGTTACAATATGTGTTGTTATGGTAGTTTCAGAATGGAAAAAGTAAGTGGATCAGTTTACCCTACAGCGGGGGTAAAGTGAGCCACATGACAACTTTTTTTTAAAACAATCATATTTTCACTGCCCTTTGTCTTGAAAACATTCTGCTAATGCCCATTTCTAGGAAACATCCTGAATTAATGGAAAATGTGTAAATTTGAGTGATGAATCATTTTAGCTCCCTTCGAGGGGAGCAAATGTAAAAAGTGGCTCAGATTACCCCGTTCTCCCCTACATACAGTTTTTTTTTTTTTTTTTTTTTTTTATATATTTTTTGGGCATTTTTATGCTTTATTGATAGTGAAGAGACAGAGTTGAAATGGGGCAGAGAGGGGAGTGACATGCAGAGAACGACTGCGGGCTGGAATCGAACCCGGGTCCGCTGCTGGCCGAGGCCCATGGGGGGGACGCCCTACCAACTGAGCTAAGGGCGCCCCTCATACATACAGTTTTGAATTAAAATTTAACGAGATTACTTACGTGTCGTAATTGTCACGGAAACCTTTAGCGAAGGGGTTATGGTCTATTTTCAGCTGCGTGATCTGTGTGGGGAATAGGAGGAGGGCAGAGGAGAGAGAGAGAGTGAGAGAGCGACCTCAAAACACACACAAGAGAGAGAGAAGGAGTGAGAGAGTGACCTCAAAACACACACAAGAGAGAGAGATTTGAGGCCACTGACTAATAATTAATAAGGATTTATGTGCAATTTATTTAGCTGTTGTTGGAAAGAGTTCATAGAGGGGGCACAGAAAAGCAAGCACGTGCACGTACGCATGCAATACACACACGCATGCACACACACACACACACATACACACATAAGTACGCACGCATGCACGCACGCACACTGACACACACCCTTATAATACATACACAACACGCACGCACGCACGCACACACACACTCACTATTAATGAGTAAGGATTTAAGTGAAATTGACTGTTTTGTTGTCGGAAAGAGTTCATCTTGGGGCAAACACACACACACACACACACACACACACACACACACACACACACACACACACACACACACACACACACACACACACACACACACACACACGCCCCTGCTGCTGTGTTGACTAACTGTAGAGGAATTCAGTGACTAGACATGTTGAAACTTCAATTGCATAGTGCATAATGCCATCTGTTCTACAGTGAGGGTTAGGGGTTATATATAAACTTATTAAAACATAACATCAGAACATATTTAATATATGAATATAAATACACAGCAAGTGAATCTAGTTTTCGAGTACACACACAACACACACACACACACACACACACACACACACACACACACACACACACACACACACACACACACACACACACACACAGTTCAAAACAGTCACTCTTACACAATGTATCTGAACAGCTGTTAAAGACATTTGGCACATAGCGGGAAGGACAGAGAGAGAGACACACACGGGTCAGATGAGGTGACGTGACTCTTTGAACTTAGCTACTGTAGACACGCACCCACACACACACACACACACAGGCACATTCATACAGTACACACACACACACACACACACACACACACACACACACACACACACACACACACACACACACACTTTATAGTAAGGTCTTAGGAATGTAAACCAGCGTGTGTGAATTTTTGATGCGTGCATGCATAAAGCAAAGCCTGGGTCTATCTCAGACACGGCTGTGATATGAATCATTGAACTCTAGACCTCATTTTAAAAGGTATTTCTAGAAGTCAGAGAAGGTGCTGTTGTGGTGCAACAATGTCCTTTTATGCTTTATTGATAGTGTAGAGACAGAGGTGAAATGGGGCAGAGAGGGGAGTGACATGCAGAGAACGACCGCGGGCGGGAATCGAACCCGGGTCCGCTGCTGGGCCCGACCCGGGGGGGGGGGGGGGACGCCCTACCAACTGAGCTAAGGGCGCCCCTTTATATTTATATAAAGAGAGTATGAGGAACTCTAAACTCTAAACTAAATGTTTCTTAAACAGTCTAACTTTTCCTCTGATGTTCATATGTAACGAGACCATCAGTGAAAACAACATTATTACTATATCGGTGTTATTAATGCCTTTGCTCAGGTCTGAATCCCCGCCAACTAAATAACATTTCACTTTGCTTCACCATGGTCATATCTTTATTTTTTTAGCGTTACACTTGATAACATACAAAACCTATTTCCGCCTATAAAACCACATCCCAGTGAAGTAACTTACGTCTGCGTTCTGATAGGCGGTGACAGCGATGAACTGCGTCTCGGGGAAGATGAAGGTCTGAGCTTTAGCGGAGAGGAAAGCGTCTTCTGTCCCGTCCTCCTTCACCTCCACCAGGTGCAGACGAGGCTGGTACTTATGGAGAGACTGCAGCACGATCATCTGGGGAAGGGGACACACAAGCCAGGCATTGAAGATTTAAAGGCCTACTTCACCGGTTGGAATATGAAGGTGTATTGAACTCGGAGATCCTATTTAGTATAAATGTGGAAAAAGAAATTGAAATCGAATCATCTTAGCCTGAGAAAAGGCAGAAAGAGTGTTTTATGGTCTCACTGTCTAACTCTACAGTTTCGTTCTTGTGACATCACAGTAAGGGTTAGGATTAACAGGACAGCTGGGCCAAGGGAAGACTGAGGGAAGACTGAGGAAAGACTGAGGGAAGAAAAACCTAATTCATTATATTATAATGGTTATTTTATAATGATAGAATGCTGGTTCCGTATGGGTGAAGTATTCCTTTAAGATTTAATATATGGTACAGGCCTATTTTTTGCTTTTATTTGACAGACAAAAGTATAGATTCTCGCAGAAAAATTTGAAGGTAGATGGGAATGTTATGGAGTTACTGCAGCACGATCATCTGGACAGAGACACACAAGCAGGAAATTTACGATTTAATATCTGGTTTGATTATGGTATTATTTTTTTAAAGATTATTTTCTCTACAGTATGTGAGAAAAAAAAGGTTAAGTCAGCGATTCTGGAGACAACGCTTCAGAAAAATCACTTAATGGCATGTCTGTTTACAGAGACTAGGCTGTGTGTAACACGGGATTTTTTTCTTCAGCAGGCACACACAGCAGCACAGACAGGTAGTGAATATTGAGGAGACATTTATTTCATTAGTGTACATTTATTTTTAAATATTTACACACACACACACACACACACACACACACACACACACACACACACACACACACACACACACACACACACACACACACACACACACACACACACACACACACACACACACACACACACACACACACACACACACACACACACACAGCAGCCAGCCTACCTGTCCCACATTATTGGTGCTGCCCTTGTTGTTGGTGAGCTTGAGTTTGCTGAAAGACACTTCCTGTCTCATCCAGTGAGCGCCGGTGTTGGGAGAGTCAGGGTGCATGTACATCCGGTTCCCTAGGAGGAAATCATGAGCAACATTTATAAGGTTCTAGACAGTGTTTCTTATGCTATCATGTAATAAAGGAAACTATACCAAAATCAGTATTATTTACACTTTTGGACAAGCATAATTCTGGCATATTATTAGCCATATCTGCAAACATGTATTCAAATGATATAGATGCAAAACAGTAATGCAATCAGAGTGCAGTTCGAGACATAGTAAGCTTGAACGCAATCCTCTATTTTTTTTAAATAATTTTTAAAGTTATTTGTGAAATATATATTTGATCACAGAAAATGCAAAATAAAATATCGGCTGGAGAGACTGTTGTTGTTTCTGCCAATATAGATCTGCAGCAAAAAAACAAAACGCTTTTCATTTGGTTGATTCATTTCGATAAGTGATTGTTGTATAAACAATACTTTGCCATGATATTTCACACATTTTTTTTTTGTTCGTTAAAAAGAACAATGTTTTCTGCTTAGGGTACACTATTGTTTTCATTCCTTTCATCATATGCTTCATTGTTATTGCGGAATACAATCTCCGCCATGTTTTTTCACAGCGTTACCACAGTGACCTGCTAACCTTCTTCAGGAGAACACCACATCAGTGCAATATTAAGTCTAATTGACTGAAGTTGTTACACCACAATTTCCACAATTATGGCACTTCAACAGTCACCTTTACACACCATCGGGCACCGGTGTTAAAACACCTTGTAGTGTTTCTCTCATCTATATAATTGTGGTTCGTCTATCATCAAACACGCATGCATTCACGGACGCACGCACACACACACACACACACACACACACACACACACACACACACACACACACACACACACACACACACACACACACTATGTCGTCTTGCTTGACTCAGTATTGTTTCAAAGGTGTGAACAGAAATAACTAATGATCGAATAGAGGAAGAGAGCACATGAATGGGAGTGAATCAAATCCATATTATTTTTAATTTTTTCATAAACTGTAAATAAAGATAGGATGCATAACTCAATGTGCATCAAATTTATCTTGTCAATGAAGCCAATCAACTCCTCATAAATAGCGTATACAATTCTTGGTTGAGCAATGATACTGTGTTTGGGGAGAAACATGAAGGGAGGTGCAATTGGTGCCCAAAAAATGAAATAACAAATAAAATTCTAATGTTTCTGTACACTACAGGCATTTCAAACACATAATATACCTAGTTTTTCTGTTCAAAGTCCAAATTAACATGGAGAGCCGTGTCCGTGCCCTTACTGTAAAGAAGAGTTCCTTCATGATATTCTAGTCCTTCAAGGTGGACTTCTAAGAAGCTTTGAGGGAGTCACTGGGCAGTGAAAGTTTGCACAGTATATCCAAGTTTTGTCAACTTCTCATGAGCCAAGAAAATCAGCTCTGTTTTGATGTATATATAGATTGATAAAATAGTTGATTTGTTTGAAGAAATATGCCTACCAGACCTTTTCTAACTCGTAAAGAAAATCCAGAATCACAAACATTATAAAAACAAGGTTGCCTTTTGACATCAGCAAAGATTGGGTTGATTCTAATATTTGAGAGTTTCAAAAAATCAAATAACAATTAATTATTGGTCCAAAAGTTATATTTTTTAGCATACAACATCATAAAGAGGTGAATTCCTGTAACACAACAAAGTTCTTTAATCCATCTCAAGGTCTCTAAAACTGCATACATGATTACACACACTACATTTTGAAATAATGTACAATTAGTTAATTAATTTCTCCATATGCATAAATGATCCGCCCTGCCCCATTTTTGTACAACTTAAATTGGTTTGGTTTCTTTGAATTTTATGGATTTATACTTGGAAAATATGTAAGCATTATGTAATGTATTAAAATTGACTGCACAGCCGCTGCAATCAAAATCAAATGAAAGTGACTAGTCAATAAATGTTGGGTGAATTTAAGAGTTGGGGATAGACCGACTTTAGACAAATGTCCTCCAAAATGAAAAAAATTAATAGATTCTTAAGCTTGTGAACCTGTACAGCGCTGTAACCAATCTACCTTTTTGAAGGCATATCACACACACACACACACACACACACACACACACACACACACACACACACACACACACACACACACACACACACACACAGACGTAAACTCTCTATATTGTTTTTTCCCACTCCCTCGCAAGCACGAAGCAAAAGCAACATCAAAATGTCCACAGAAACCTCCTCGACTACTTGTTTATCGTGATGCACAGTTTGGTTTCCTCATGCGAGTGCTTGGTTTGCTACAGTGGAGCTATAAGCTAACCACTTCCTCCACATCTCACATGTCGCATGAGAGTGAACGAGCTGAGAGAAAGAAGCTGTTTACTTTACTTTAGACTTTGGTTGACCAAACTCATCAGCTGGGGTATTTCTAACATTTGTGTTCTTGTGAGAATTTGCAGTTCAAAACCACAAAGAGGAGATTTGAGGCTGTACGTTTTTGTCCGTTATTTATTGCTACTGAGAGTAAGTGTCAAATTTGAGAAAACTGTAATGTTTGGTTACATTCAAGACACAATTTGTGCAATGTTGCATGTTGGTGGCTCAAAATTAGCAGGAAGAGGTACTTTCCGTCCTAGTTGTGTGATGTTAATGAACTGCACTGTGCATGCAGTTTAATCCACACATTTTGCAGGAGTGCCATATCTAAAATGTCTTAATAGCTATACACACTATATGATATTATTGGATTTGAGTTAAGGCACTAGTTAGTTTTCATCACTGCTTTTAGTTGTTCAGTCAAATGCAATGATCATGAAGAGAAGCAGCAATAGAAAAATAGATAATTACACTGTAGTAATACATGTGTTTGGTTTGTATAATATGTTGTATTGTGTATTGTGATTTGAACATAAAACACATTGCACGTAACACATATCGCCCAGCTTTAGTTTTATTAGTTAATAAATAGTTTTGGTTTTTACTAGGTGTTGTGATTTGAACCTTACCTGGCATGTTGCCCTCTGCCTTGCCACACTGGACCCACTTTCCCCCCTGGTATCTCCAGTGGTGCTGATCGGCCAGAACCACGTCCACATAGACGTTATAATGAGCTGACGGGTCCAGGACGCTCACGTTAAAACTCAGGAAGGGGAACATCCGCCTGGGAAAACACACAGGGAAACGTGTGGTTAAGCATTGACTTGAATTGATGATTTGACGTTTCTTAATGTATTCAAGCTGCAAAGAATAAATGTTGTTATATAGCAAATTTTTGCAAGCCTTGAATTATTATGATTATTTTCCCCCATGATTTATTTATTTAATGACACAGTTAAATACACTTTTTGTACGTATAATAAAAAAAAATGTATTAAACAATACCAGGCTTCCCGCTGACATGGGGCTAACACAGACACACACCTAAACACACACAGATACATAGCAACCAGCACAAGACGAAAACCTTAACGGTTGCATATAGAATGTATGCACAATAATAAATAAATGGAAATACCTTGAATTTTAACAAACAACTTTTTGCATGTATTTTTGGGTCCTAAAATGCAATCAATGTTGGCAGTTGTTAAATGTGTTACTACTCGTACAAATTAATTAAAATATATGCACTAAAAATGTAAATAGTTGAGAGAGAAAGCTGTAAATTCTTCTTTGAAATTTGATAATTGCCTGGAGAAATAATGCTCAAAGTGTCTGTGCATTCGTTGTGACATAAGAAGCATGTACGACTACAACCAAGGGAATTTAATCTACTGAGCTTGTGCAGTGTATAAATATAGAGTTTTCCTTACTATAGCATAAAGCATTATTGATGAACAAAGGGAGTTTACTTTGCCTTGAAGGGCTGGGGCACACTTACACTTATTTAACTATGCAAAGGCCAAGTGATCTATGGTGTAAAAATGTACATGCAAATAATGACGACATGGCTTCAAGCTTGGCTAGTAAAACACTGAGCTACATTGTGCACGGTTGTCATGTCAGGAGAATTAACTGTCAAAAAGAGACAGAGGAATAGCTCCCTAAACCCCAAACAAATGTATATTTCTAAGAAAAGAATCAAGGATAGCAAGATGAAGTTATATCAAGTGACATACTGTACATTATAATAATTTCCTTTTAAAGCATGCAGAAAATGAATTTTTAAGACCTTTATTTATAGTCATTTTGTGACTTAAAAAAGGAAAAATCTGTTCAGTAAAAACGTTGGACTCTAATAAGATGTAAAAACTGAAGTACAGAATTTAACTCTTTAGCTTTTTATCCAACATCTAGATTCTTGAAGATGCACATTTACAAATGATTCCTAAGAAATTGCCAAATTTGCATATTTGTTCAAAAATTATTTGTAATACAAAACATAACTGTTTTAATGTTAGTAATCAACTGGTAGCATCTCATAATGATATCTTTAAGTTACAAATGTTATGTTACCCTATTAAGCTGCAGTGTCCCTCCTTAAGAATATGTATGGAAGTTAGGCAGTTGTATAGTAGAAATAGTAATGGTTAAGAGGTGAATGGGACAGCTGACATGGGGATGGGGGCGTCAGGGGCGGACTAGGTGAATATTTAATGTTACACTGTTAATAAAAGATGTCCCAGAAGCTGCTGGTGTTGCAGACACACACACACACACACACACACACACACACACACACACACACACACACACACACACACACACACACACACACACACACACACACACACACACACACACACACACACACACACACACACACACACACACACACACACACACACACACTGTAGTCTGTTAAGAGTGAGACGGGGTAACAGGGAGGTCAGGACATCCCAAGGCTCCACAGCCAAGAGACGGAGAGGAAGAAAAGACATGAAGAGGAAGTATAAGATATGGAAACTGAATACACACAACCACAAGCATGCATCCCATCTCTCACTCTCTCTCTCCCCCTCTCTACCTCCCTCTCTCTCTCTCTCACACACCGATCTCACACACACACACTGCATACACACAACCACAAACATGACAAGTAGATAGACACTGGTGCTAGTGAGTGAGGGAGGGAGGGAGGGAAAGAGTGAGTGAGTGAGTGAGTGAGTGAGTGAGTAAGCCTACAGTGGCATATTTCATGTGTAAAGCCAACAATGAGAGTGCATGTAGTGTTGAGAGTAGTTCCTATTTTACACAATACAAAGCAATACAACATGAAACATACCAACACATGAATGTCATATTTTTTTAGTCAGTTTAGTATCAGGCAATTTTTATTTATTTATTTATTTGTTCTTTAACATAAAGTATTATCTAAAATTCTACGTTTTATATGAAGGGTAGGTATCACAGGCTACATCTTCAGCCTACACCTTTTCTGTCAATTGTATCCATGTCTGTTTCTTCACTTTAAAATCAAGATCTCGAAGCATTAGTTATACTGTATGTTTAATGGTTAACAATCGTTCTTGTAGTGCAAAGACTATCCAGAAAAAAAAGTCACTTTCAGAAACGCCCTCTTCTTTCATTTCTAAAAAGCTTTTAGTCGTGGGAGGAACAGACAGATAAGATCTGATGTCTACAGTATTAGATCATCACTTTAAATACATTGAAACACTCAAGTGCTCTCAAGTGCTCTTGGTCAATAAAAATGCATTAAACTTCTAAGTATAGTCCAGTCTGATACATGTGAATCAGTCCCACTCCACTTGTAACTGTTCTAATTGTTCTGCTTCATTCAGTTGATCCGAATGTTCTATTTGCTGTTGTCTCTTTGTACGATTGTTGTGTATTGTATATTGTGTATCTGTAATTAACTCTGTAAAAGAGGGTCACCGCTCAATTGATCTTTCGAGGTTAAATAAAGGAAAAGTAAATGAATGAATGTATTGCAGGTCAAATAAAGAACGATCTTACATGTTGGAAGCTGCAGCTGTTGTGTAGGCAAACTAGATGTATCTCATTAAAATTCCCTCAAGCAGTTTGGGCATTTAGTGGTGTGAACACCAGGTGATGTGTGTGAAGAGATGATGTGTTCCAGGCTATAATGTTAGAAGGCTAGTGGGGGACACCTGAAGGGCCCGTGTGTGTGTGTGTGTGTGTGTGTGTGTGTGTGTGTGTGTGTGTGTGTGTGTGTGTGTGTGTGTGTGTGTGTGTGTGAGAGTGTGAGAGTGTGTGTACATGCATGTGTTTGTACTCCAAAAAAGGGCCAATTAAAAATAAATGTACCTTACACAATGAATTCACAACAACAATCACAATGCAAAATGAATGTAGTTGAATTACCAGCAATCTACTGCAAAATGTAGTTGAATTACCTGTTTAATAACATGTATTTAACTACTCCACAACACTGGTCTGTCTAGTAGCTGTAAAACTGATTTGAATCCCATTGGTGTTGAAACAAAACCATCCATTTGTGTGTCTGTCAACTGTGACAGATTTTTCTAAAATACATCCGACAGACAGAGCAGTTTTCATTGTGGTTAATCTGTCATGCTACAATCAAATACTCTACTTGTCAGAGAGCAGTGAAGCTAGGCCGTGACCACACTCACAATACCAGCACGCTAATGTGTGTGTGTGTGTGTGTATGTGTGTGTATGTATTTGTATGTATATGTATGTGTGTTTCAGCGTGTGTGTGTGTGTGTGTGTGTGTGCATGT
>OX442366.1:24636356-24681356 GCA_949357725.1 Hyperoplus immaculatus | reverse complement strand
GTTTGAGGAGCCTGTCTGTCTGTCTGTCTGTCTGTCTGTCTGTCTGTCTGCACTGTCAAGTTTCCACTGAATCAGTGACACAGTTGGTTAGGGAGGCGGCATCTGTAATGTGTATTATAGACAGTGTTGGGGAAGATACTTGGAGTTTAGCTTTGCAAACAACCAATGATTGCACACTGAAAGAAGTTGAAAGCTACCCTATGGAACACTTATCCTCCCCTTCTCTGCTATTTAGTTTGGTAGAAAATGTAATGTAACTTTATTTAAACAGGGACAATGTACAAAAGAAACATTACTCTTGTTTAGAGCAAGGAGAGATGCATTGTTCCAGGTTTCCACCTGTAGTCCCTGGGCAAGAAGATTTAGGATGTCCCAATCAGGTCGTCAAATGCAGAAGGCTTAAAAATACCCATCACCCAATCTATTGTAGAAGCTAAAAAGTGCCAATTTGTTCCTCAAAGGGTCAAACATAAACCATAAAAAAATTTAAATAACATTTGATATTGTTGGCATTATATTAATCTTGTTTATTGACATAATTATTGACATTTTTAACATTGCGGTGTTGCATAGTATTGAAACGTCTGCAGCCAATAATGCAACCGAGAAACACGCCCACTATGATTTCCTTGGTAAAAAGAAAGTTTTTATTTCCGAAAGTTGACATATACCTACTATGGAAACATACTTGCTTATTCAATGAGTATAAATATAGACATTCATTTACTTTGATGCAGTCTGTAATACAGCCTATTAAAACATTTTACAGTAGGCCTATTAAAAGTACAAATATATGTTGTAGAAGACCAGATGTCACTTTTTTATATTGTAAACCTTTCCATTAAAGCTATAGTGTGTAACTTCTGTAGGAATTCTGATTGATTACAACAACACTGTCGGCGCATCTACATGAGGTAAAGCCTTCGGTGATCGCTTATGGATTTTATACCTTCTCCTGTACGTCCAGGTTTTTTCTTAACAGTAGAATCAACAACTGAAACATTTCTTGGGCGTTTCTTAGGATTTTTTTCTGAGAAACCAGTTTGTAAACGCTGCCATACAGTGAAATACAGAGAGAGTTTTGTGGAGCTGATGAGCTTAATCAACTTTGTGTCAACTCGTTGGGCTATGGCTTGAACGTAGCCGCCATTCATTCGTATGAAAAAGTTACACACTATAGCTTTAATATCGATTCTGATTTTCTGCAAAAAAAGGAACCACATCTTTAAGGTACTTTTGTAGTGGCTGTTTTTAAGTAGCTACTATTCTTGGGAGCAAAACAAATCAAAGGGGTTTATATAAAAACTGCCAGACATGAGACAGATACGGTTGGAGGCAGCGAAGCGGGGAGAGAAGATGAGCGTGGTTCCTCTGTGTCTAAACCTTTAACTGATTGTTTCCCTGAAAGGTGTTTTTGTGTTTGGATGTTATGAACTTAGTCAGTCTTATATCCTTCCTAGAACACACACACATAAGCAAAGCATGCATGCACGTACACGCACACATGCACGTACACACTCACGTACGTACACACTCACGTACGTACACACTCACTCTCTCACTCACTCACTCACTCACTCACTCACTCACTCACTCACTCACTCACACACACACACACACACACACACACACACACACACACACACACACACACACACACACACACACACACACACACACACACACACACAAACACACTCTTTAATGTATGGTCAAGCATAACACGTTTAAACTGTTAATTCATGCACATTTGAGATTAGGGATATACAATTATCTTTCTTTTTTTTTTGCAAATCAGGTAATTTTTGATAATTATTTATAGAAAAAAAGCCCCCATTAAAAATGAATGGGCTTCTTGGAAACCAAAATAGGGAAAAAATTGTCCTTTAGACTCATATCTAAACTATAAGCCCAGCCCAGGTGTAGGTTCAAGAAAAAAAAAACTTCACTTTCTCTTTTCAATTCTAGTCAGAAAATCCCATTTATTTGCATTCTAAAAAGCCTTTGTCTTCTTCTATCCATTGTATATATAAGAACTTTTTTTAATCACTAGTCTGTTGAAATAAATGTAAATTAAAAAATTGTATTTCTGTTTTGTTCGACATCTCAGACAAAACAAAAAATGAAGCTGTATATGTTACAACGTTGATGCCCGTCCGTCTGCAAGTCTTGATGCACTTTGCCTTAATGCAACTACACACACACAGACCGAGCACAGCCTGAAATGGCCTCAACTTTAGCATAGTGCGGTGTGTGGATGTCTGAATTTAGCTTATGAGATTTAGCTTATGAGAAGTGCATATGAATTCACCCACCCCCACCCACTCTTCAACCATCTCCCAACCACCCTCCCCCTACCCCCCCCCCCCCTTCCTCTTCCTCTAGCCCAAAAAAATGTCTCTAGATTTCAAAGCCCAGGTGTGGTACATGAGCAAAACTTCTGAGAGATCTGTCAGTCTGTCTCTGTATAGCCAGCATATAGTATAAAGAAGAAGAAAAAAGTTAAGAAAAAAAAATTCTAGTTCTAGTACTTCCTGAACATCAAAGCTCCCTCACCTTCTCTGCGTGGCCATCTAAAAGCATCCGTGGTGTTTGACCCTTCACTATACTTTCTCTCAACACTTCCCTCTTTCTCTCTTATAGATTTCGAAGGGGTTTTTGATTAAGATTGTAGACCCCCTTGGACTTCTACAGTATCTGATAAAAATCACAGCTAAATTATTATTGTGGGACCCCCTGAACCCAAGATGAAAATTGAAGTTGGATTTCTTCTGATATTGAGAAAACTTTTTTGGTGTGCAGTTTGTCCTATACCCTGAACTTCTTCAAGATCTTGCAGAAAGTTTTTGGTACGTTTTTGGCATCTTGATCAGTTGTTGTGGTCTAGTAATTTGCCGTTTTGCATGTGAGAGAGGGAGGGAGGTGAGTGAAAAAGAGGGGGGAATGTTTTCATCATCAATTGAATAGAAATTTTCGCAATATGAGGTTTGTGGTTTTTACACAACTCAAAAATTTGTTGTTTTGTGTGTCATGTGGAAGGATAACACCTCCGCACCCATTTCACCAAGTGGGTAGTATTTACACACATGTGCAGTGTGTGTGTGTGTGTGTGTGTGTGTGTGTGTGTGTGTGCGCGCGCGTGTGTATTTATCATCTTTAGTGGCAGTAGAAAAAAGGGTATGTAATGCACATAATATTTAAATAGAGATTATAGCTACTGTTCACACTGTGTGTCTCTATCTAGAGCGCAATCTGCCAACAGTAGTTATGTCAAATGAGAGGAACACACACACACGCTCTCACACACACACACACACACACACACACACACACACACACACACACACACACACACACACACACACACACACACTTCATAGGAAAGAAAAAATACACTTGCGACCTGAAACTTTCTCTGCTCTCAACATCCACACACACCCTAACACTTCTAATAAACATATTTTATACAATAGTGACACTTTATTTTCATGCAAAAAGGAGAAGTGTGCAACCCTCTTGACTTTTTTTTTCAAGCCTAGAAGAAAAACTAATAAACTACTTCAAGAAACTACAACAAAGAAACCTTTCTAACTCCCTAAAATGCAATTTAACTGAGATCAAAGATGCAGAACAGTACATAAACCATGCAGGGCAAAGGGGAAATATTTAGCAAGAGCAGCTGGTGAATTGAAATTCTTATTCTGAAACTGTGAATCCTACAGTCCTGGTATTAAAAACTACACACACACACGCACACACACACACGCACACACGCACACACTCTAGTTTAAAAGTGAAATAGCATATGATTTAAATTTGGATTATAATTTTAAATTCTAGGCAAATCATTTCAAGTCAAAAAATATTGTTAATTCCTGCAATATGTAATTTTAATTTAAAAAAATATATATAAAATGCATCATCTTTTCAGCTGTCAGGTGGAGTGAGCTCATTGTAAATATCAATGTCCTATAATGTGACAGCGCACTTGTTCTGTGTTCACGGATCCGAGGCATGAGAAACCTATGGCCCCAAACCGTCTGTCAGACGCACGAGTGTCGCGTATTAGTGAATTAATCTCCATCGACGTGGCTGCGCGTCTCAATGCTCGCTGACCCGTCCACAGCAAAGGGGCCCGAAGCGCAGTCTCTCTCTCTCTCTCTCTCTCTCCCTCTCTCTCTCTCTCTCTCTCTCTCTCTCTCTCTCTCTCTCTCTCTCTCTCTCTCTCTCTCTCTCTCTCTCTCTCTCTCTCAGGTCAAGATTAGCCCCAGAAAACACTTTTTTTTTTTTCCAATTTTTTAGTCCATTTTTCTTCTTCTTTATATCTCCATGAAAGTGTTATGTTCCTTCAGCCGCCTACTTTACTCTCGAGATACCGCGCTGAGGTTTAAACTATCACAAAGTTTGTTTCACACTTGATCGCGTCTCTTCCTTTCAGGCTCAGAGATCTTAAACGGTCTGATTTGATTTGAGTCGAGCGTGACATTGACAGAAAAGAGTATAATATGGGAGCTTTAATATTACAATCACAGCGAGATAGATTGTGTTTGACTAAATATTGACTAAATAACAACAATCTAACGTTTTTTAGGAAGAGAAACGTGTAGCGAAGTATACTGCTGCAGTATGCTCAGTATACTGCTGCAGTATGCACAGTATACAGTAAGTAGAAGTTAATACCAATGTGCCATTCTTATCACTGCAACAAAAATAGATCAAATGTAATTGATTGGACACGTTTTAAGGGTTAAATCCCTGCTGCGTAAAGTGAAGAGACCCCTGTGGATTGGAGGTCAAGTTGATGTGTTTCAATTTCTCTGATTCTTGAACAACTTTTGCCGAAACAACATTTTTACTTGGTGTAAACGAAACAACAAAAATATTGGAAAAGCACTTAAAGTATATTACAGAGTTTAGTGAAAGGACTTTGCAAAAAAAATCGATTATTTTAAATTATACAGCAACATACTTTACATGTAGCCTACATTACTGTGCATAGATAGCGCATTTTTAGGTCTATTTCTAATCTAATTATGACTCATCTAGACAATTTTTTGCGCAAAAACAGCAACATCAATAAACTATAGACATGTGTGTTCAAGGGTCATTCTCCACCTTTACCTCACGTCCAAACACCCCCTGTCACCTCTCCAGGGATGTGATTGTGATGACTGAAAAGTTTTGTAGTGAACTATGCCCTCCATCCGGCGCTACAGATATAAAATGTGTTCGGCTCATTATGAAGAACGAGCTTGAACCCGTTGCATTCTACTTCTCCAAGAACAATCTAAAGGAATAACTGCACTGTTAACATATAATTATTGATTATTCATAATGTAATATAATAGGATAATCTGTGTTTGTGGCACACGTTTGTATTTTATATTCATTCCCTGTTATACGTTCAAACCGATTGGGCCCCTCCGAAATGCTTTTGGGGGTTCTCCATTGCCATAAAGGGTATCATGAAATAATTACTCAGTGATATGATGATGGATGATGACGTTTTTAATAAACTAAAAGAAACTATGAAAAAGCTTTTACTGAGTAGCCTATGTTAGAAAGAGCGTAACACCAACATGACAACAGTGCGTAATTTCCTTTACTTTATTATAGTTCCCTTAAGTACATTTGTATTATTATTACTAGTAGCCTATTGTAAGAGCGTAACTTTCCGACTCACCTGCCCTGTTTGGTGATTATCATCTCGGTCTGGAACTTGTGAAACTTGGCCCACAGCGGGTAGTTATTGAGCAGCGCCTGGGTCTTTCCACACACCTGTAGCCCAGGTAACGGGTACAGAGGCGGCCGTTGGTGGTGGTGGTAACCGCCGTGCTGAAAACTAACGGCGTAATTCTCCACTGACGGAGGAGAAGAATACAAGTCTTTCCCACTTCCAGGCGTAAACCCGTCTCCAGTAGCCGTCTGGAGGTAGCCTTGGCTGGCTTGAGTTCTTGGGGGCGACCGCACCACACCACCACCACCGTAAGGGCAACTGCTCAAGCTCTGTGCGTAAAACCTGCTGGACTGCGCTGCTGCTGCCATGGCTTGGTCCGAGTGGTACGGGAGAGTCAGTGCGTCTTGCCCGCCGCCTTGCACCGAGTCTGGGTAGTAAAATCTCGCGTCCTGATGGTGAATCCCCATTTTGAAATCGGCTAGATCCTTGCTGTTGCTTCGGTGGTGGTGTAGATTGAGGCTGTTAGTGCTACTGCTGATGTCCGAAATCTTTCCGAAAGTTTGCGTTTCAGTCCCATTCAACATGCTGAGGTAGAGGTTGCCCGTGCCGCCTATGCCGCCCATTTGCAGCCACGCGCCCGCTCTGTGCGTAAAAATGTCATAAGGCTGTCCTCTCGTTGGGTAGAATTTAAAAATAAATAAAAAATAAAAATCACACTATCCTCTACTATGCCACTCAGTGCAATGACATGCCACTTTACACACTCGCTTGTGAATCTAAAATTTACAATTGAACACCATCTCTCAAGCGCTCTCAAAAGGCTAATCCAATCTACAAACTTTTTTTAAATTTATTACCGGACTACGGTGACTGTTTTGTCTGTATTTTGACGTGTGGAGTCGCTACCAGTGACCCGAGCACATGCCCAGTTTGTCTAACCTGTGATATATACATTTGGTAAGTGGTTATATTTTGGAGGAGGGTCTGATGCGCGAGGGAGCGCGTGATAGGCTCCAGATATGAGAGAGAGGGAGAGAGAGAGAGAGACATCCCCTGAACAGAAAACACACACACACACACACACACACACACACACACACACACACACACACACACACACACACACACACACACACACTGCCCTTTCAACAGCAAGGAACTGTCTATTTAGTAAACTTAACTAAAACAATTTATTATTATACTTTATAAGAAGGTTTAAAAATGACAATGCAGGAAATAAAATGTACAAAAGCGCGTCACAAAGTCACGTTGTTGTGCCTTTTCGATGAGTGTAAATCTGCGCACATGAAAAATTAATGTTATTATGTCATTGAATTATAGCCAATGACCAACTATTTCTTATATAACATAAAGCTAAATCAATTAACTTATGCTAATTATCATAAATCGTTTGGCCTTGTCATTCTGATAAAAGCAGTGAAGATTAGTAGACGGTGTTTTAGTAAATTCACAACAGTAAAATAGAATAGTGCCTCGTGCTTAATTTCCGATCAGACGAAAATAGATCTAAACGTATTTTTATAAAGTTGATTTAAAGAAGTTAATTCGGATTGTTTGTTCTCGCTAAATGACTCATCTTGGCTTCATAGTACATCCAATAAAAAAAATAATTGACACTTTTCTGAATGGAGTTTTGGCTTATTGGTTTAAAAAACTAGCGATGCATGTTGTTGAGAGACAGAGCTGACAGAAAGTGAGTGATACATCGTCACCTTCTAGTTTTTGAGAGCATTTCCATGAAATCAGTGAGGTTTTTTTTACCTGACGTTGTTGTCAGGTTGCGTCATCATCAGACCGATTTTAATTTCATTTTCTATTTGAATCATTGAGCACCTTAAGTATGTTGTAGGCTATCATATGCCTACGACAGAGAGGTTAAAATGTCTTTAATGGCATTTTCAGACGATGAAAGTGATTATTGCATGGTGTCCTTAATGTGTGTGTGTTTGTGTTTGTGTGTGTGTGTGTGCGCGCGTGTGCGTGTGACGGCCAAAGTCAGCTGTTAAGTGGAATAAAAGCCACAATTAAATAGATTTAAATTGTATATTTTTCAAGGAACTACATCTCACGTTTCTAAAGTTAATTTTAACAGATTAAAACATTTTTTCCTCAAAAAATCTTCAATAATTAACACTGTATACGATAATCAACTTAAAAAAAACTGTAACACTGTTATGTAGATATTCAGGTCAGCATATATAACCTAATAGAATAACAGAGGTCCAGTGGAGTGACTGAGCACAAAGCTGCCATTCTCATAACAGAAGAAGAACAAGAAAAAATGCAGAATTTTCCTTTTTAAAGGTGCAGTGTGTAATATGACATCATCAAGAAAATTCTAGAAAGTTCTAGTATGCAACACTCCCTGGGTAACCCCACCCCTTTCGAATAATAACAGAAGCTACAGTGGCCTTCAAGGACAAGAACAATTGTAAATTTTAAACAATGCACCTGATGACATTCCAACTATGACACTTCCAAAATGGTGGCGATAAGGCCTTGGTCCAAGGTATGGAGAAATATGGACATATATGAGACCCTTTCTAAGGGAAAAAAAACTATTCAAATTTTTTTTTCAGCTATTATGCACTAAATTAAACGTACTTATGGATATTATAGTTATTCTCTACAAAATCTGCTAGGAAATAAAACCCAACATTCTACACACTGCAGGTTTAATGCTTGAAATTACAGTATCTGTCTCCCAGCACATGTGGTAAGAAATGTAAAGCGCTTTGGGGCTGGGAAAATAAGCTAAAAAAGGCGCTATACAGGTCAAGTCCATTTACTATTTACACTTTAGGTTTATTGTCTTTTAGTGATGAAATAAGACTTTTTTTTAACCTTTATTTATACAGGTAAATCCCATTGAGACCGAAGACTCTTTTGCAAGGGAGACCTGTTTTCCTTTCCCAAGTTACCATTCACACACACATTCATACACAGATAGCAGGCTAACTATCGACATTCACACGAGGCAAGTTGGGTGAAGTGTCTTGCCCAAGGACACATCAACCATGACTCAGGTGGCAGGGCGGGGATCGAACCTCCAACCCTTTGATCATCAGCCGACCCGCTCTACCACCTGAGCCACAGTTGCCCCAATCTTGAACTTGAATTCAGATTTTTTTGACCTGCATGGTGTTTGTCGCTTGTGGCTCATCAGGTAAAAATCAGCTAAAGTTTCAGTTCCAGTCAAATATGCAAAACTCCACTTTCACAAACGTCTTCTGAGATTTCTTTCTGCCGTCATTCACTTCATCAGCGATCCCACGTCATTTAGTTCATTCTGCATGAAACAGTAAGTGGTTTGTCTTTCTCTGCCCTTTCACCTTTAAAGGTGGAGTCAGTGATTCTGGAGAATGGTTGTTGTCAAAATCAGTGAATATTTCCTCATGTTCAACTACCTGTCAGTACTGTGTGCATGCTAGACTCTTTAAACTGGTATGATGGCCCACTGTAGCTCGCAACATGCCCATCTACAGATCCTAGGCTGTTTATTAAAACTGGATTTTTTTAAAGTGGCCACACAGTACAGACAGGTAGCAGATCGTGAGGAGATATTCACTGACTTTGACAAAAAGTAATTTTGACAACAAGCATTCTCCAGAATCGCTGACTCCACCTTTTGAGAGCTTTTAGTGGCTTGTTCTGGCCGTCTAAACTCGGCCATCTTGGACATAGAAACAGCTTCATAAACACAGATGAAAGAGATAACCTGGAGGTATTACACACACACACACACACACACACACACACACACACACACACACACACACACACACACACACACACACACACACACACACACACACACACACACACACACTAATAGCTGAAACCCCCCCAGTGCAGGTATGACACAGTTATCCCTCTTGACACTGTCACTGTCCTAATCACACTTCCTGTGTCTCCAGTAGCAAGGTGAGCTCATGAGGGCAAACGCTGAAGTCATCAGTGTTGACACGCGTGGCGATAGGGCGACAGCACACACACACACACACACACACACACACACACACACACACACACACACGCTCACACACATGCACACACACACTCACACACACACACTCACACACACACACACACACACACACACACATCCTCTACTCCGTTCTCCCTGCTTCCGGCGGGCGCCCCGGGCCGTCACCTTGTGAAGAACAATCAACTCTCATTTTCTCTGTGAACTGTTATTAGCAGGTCAGCTGACAGTGTCGTGTGCAAAGGCATGGAGCAACAACACAGGAAATGTACTGTAGGTATTCTGAATGGGATTAAGCATCTTTAAAGGTGGAGTCAGTGATTCTGGAGAACGCTTGTTGTCAAAATCAGTGAATATCTCCTCACGAGCTGCTACCTCTCTGTACAGTGTAAAAAATCTGGTGTTAATCCACAGCATAGGCTCTGAAATGTTGTACACGAAAATCACTGAGTACATATCTTTTGTGTACGTGACATTTTACAGAGCCTAGGCTGTATATTAACAACAGATTTTTTTTCAGCACACACACAGTATGGATCGTGATGAGATATTCACTGATTTTGACAAAAAGTTACTTTGACAACAAGCGTTCTCCAGAATCACTGACTCAACCTTTAACGAACAGTATTTGTAGATTGAATCACCACTGGAAACACTTGATTATTATAGATAGGTATAGATATAGATAGATATTACCAAGAATAACTTTCTGCTGCTTGCTGTATCATACATCTATCTCTCTGGGTGGTCAGACATAAGACGCAGAGTGGCAACGCAACCCAACACTGATTGTAAAATTGACGGCTGTAAAAATAATGTAATAAAAGCGAATGCGGTTTAACTTCCGCAGGGCGACACATTTAGACGTAACCCACGGGCACATTTTAACATGTTCATAACGGTCACATCTTCATTAACAGTTTCCAACCGACCGCTCAATTAAAACACAGTGACAATTTGGGACAAGGAATTCTGGCGACGATTTTGATATTGTGGGAGTAACACCATGAAATAATTAGCTGGTTTTAATAGTAACTTAACTCTAAAAAAATGAGTTTAATTTTATCTGTAATGTATCTGACTGATTAGGCTGAGATAAGGCTGGCTGAATCAGTAACCTCTTTTAAATCACTTCTTAAAACACATTTCTATAAACTTGCTTTTACGTGATGCCGTCTACTTATTCTTTTTATTCTCTTCCTTAATGTCTTTTTACCCCAGCGCCTATTCATCTCATTTGTTTATCGTGTGTATATATGAATATGTGTATTTATCTTATTGTATATGTGTTTTTTGATAAGTATTTATTTACTTGATTTGGACTTGCTCCTATGTATTTTATGTCAAAGCACTTTGTAAACCATTGGTGCTATATAAATAAATTATGAAATCTTTAGCTGGTTTTAATAGTAACTTTAACTCTCTAAAAATTACTTTACTTTGATCTGTAATATATCTGACGGTGGAATCTTGGCTGATATTAAAGGTCAGATACTGAGCTTCAGAGGAAGTGAGTGTCATGTGATTTTACTGCGTTCGCTTCACTCTCACGGCTCTCATGTCACTCGTAACCCTTTTTGCCGTTTACGAGGGCCGGAGCCCTATCTTGAACATCTCTTAAATTCATCTTAAAGCCTATATACAGGAAAACATGCCCTGCGTTCCAATTCCCATACTTCCCCAATATTTAGTACGCCAGAAAAAGATTTAGGATGTCCCAATACATGCACGTCAATTGTAGAATGCTGAAAATACATAAATGTCCCACAAACTCCATTATTATTTTGGAGTATTCGTCTTTATTCTTAACATTTCTCGACATAATGAAAAAAAAATCTTCCTTATCTGATTTTTTTTTTTCTCTCCTGTGGCCCTAAAACTCTTCTGTACTTTAGTATGTAGTGTAGTAAAAAGAAAGAGTATGTGATTTGGAACGCAGGGATGGTTTCAGTGCGGCATCAACTGTTTGCTGGTACATAACCAAGAACTGCTTATGTCAGGGTACAGTAATGTAATGAGCTTTTATCTGATTGACGTATATTTGAATTTTTATGTTGTTTTTAGCCTACTTCAGGATGCCTTTTAGCAATAGGTGAAGGGAGGTGATAGGGTGAGACAAATGCAACTCCAAACTTAGGATAATGTTTCTCTGTATAACTGCTGGATGTGTAATTAAGCAGCTGTTTTCACCATATTAATTTAAAAGGTGATAATAATATGTCGAATTCACAACATATTTCTGCTACTCCCAAGTGCCCAAAAAATAAGCCACAAAAGCGTTTTCTCAAACAACTTGTTATTCCTGGGAGTGTAGTCTTGTGTAAGATCTTTCTCCTTTTACATAGATCTAAATTGCTCCAGATAGTTAGCTTGCACCCTGCGTGGTTGTTGCTGCTGCTATCGGTGTATGAATGTGTGTGTGATTGGGTGAATGTGTACAAAACAAGGTAAAGCGCTTTGGGTCTGTGCAAAAAACAGGGAAAAGCTCTATATAAGTGGAGTCCATTTACCATTTAAGACTGTGTGCATATAAGTTTGTCTGAGTCATACTGGCACAAACAACTTGTTATTCAGTGAAGTGTAGCCTTGTGTAAACTCTTTATCCTTGTATACTGTCAAAACCGAAATTATTCATCCCCCTGGCAAATTTTGACTTAAAGTTACTTTAATGAAACCAGCACGCTTTTTCTTGATCGGAAATGACACAGGCTACTCCCAAAACATAATAAGACGATGTACAAGAGGCATCGTTTGTTCAAATGTTAATAAAAGCTGAAAAATATATATGTTTTTCACAATGATGCCTCTTGTACAATGTCTTCTTATCTTTTGGGAGAAGCCTGTGTCTTTGCCGATCAAAAAAAAAAAGCGTGCTGGTTTCATAAAAGTAACTTTAAGTCAACATTTTCCAGGGGTATGAATAATCTCGGTTTTGACTGTATGTCTTTGGATTAGACTTGGTACATGTAAGTGAATACATTTGTCTGGGTCATACTGGCACATACGGTATTAAGTTTTAAGGTTGACAGCAGTTAGTTTACAACTTGTTCTCGCTGAATCTGCAGCTGAAGGGCCACTGCATCGACCCCAATGTGTAACCTGAGCGCTCTACATGTTGCTCTAACTCATGACCACAATGTTCACTATGCCACACTCGTATACGTTTGTCATTAAAATACACTTTCTGCATTCTGTACTCTTAGCCACAAGTATCTACACTCAAACTCCCCCTTAATACCTTCAAAATTACACTTACTGTAGTGTTTTTGCGTAATTTTTTTTCTGTTATACCCTTCGTGCTTATGTTTTAAGTAAACTCTGCCTGTTGGGTGCATAACCCTTTGACCATAAATATCGTTGTCTTGACATCGCGCCGTTGTGGGTGGGCACTGGGCAGGACATGCCTCACGCTGAACGTTCACAAATCAATCACAACGTTACAGGCCGAACCCCAGGGCATTCATTTCACTTGTGCAACAGATTGGCGCTTGTTGCAAAAAGACTGATTCAAATGTCTGACGTTATCAATACAGGGATACACAGGTAACACTTTATAATATTAATGTACATTCATTATTACTAGAAAATACATTTCCTGCTGAAAATGCGAAGTGTGAATGCTGAACAAGCTTACGCTAAACTGGATAGCGGAGTATGAATACTTGAAAAAGTTTAAAAAGGTTTCATACTAATTAATGTTAGTAAATGCAGTTAACAGTTAGTAAATGTCTGTTAATGGTTAGTCAATGATTGGTTATTATTTTTTCAAAGAACACACGCACACAGACACACACACACACACACACACACACACACACACACACACACACACACAGACGCACGCACGCACGCACGCACGCACGCACGCACACACACACACACACACACACACACACGCATGCACGCACACACACACACTGAACAACTAAAAAAAAGAACACAGACAAAACAAAACAAACAAACAACTCTAAACTTACTCCATATTTACTATCTCTGAGTGACTTTCTGAGTGTTTTCTATCTTTGAATATTTTCAAAATAAGATAAGAAAATATTAAAGGGGTAAAACATATGTACATTTTCATCTGCTATTAGCTGCCTGCTGCACCTTGCTGAGGTGTTGACAAGTGAGTTAGAAATGTGTCGAAGCTTTAGCCTGGATGTGCTAGAGGTGGGAGCATGGTGTGAGAGGCAGCAGTTAATCTACTTTATACTTTCTATTCTATTTTATATTTACCGTTTTATTTTGTTCCCTTTTTGCACTATTTAGCAGTCTTTGTTTTCATAGAACGTTATGGCAAAGAACTGGGCTGTGATTGGTTCAAAATACTTATTGTGTCATAAGAACCAGAGCATAGCCCCACCTCATCTAAAGGGAATTTCTGTAAAGTTTATCGAACTTAAATGACAATATCTTTCATTTGGATTGATAAATATGCCTCTAACTCTTTTCAGATGCTTTACTATCACGCAACTAACTCCCCATATTGCAGGACTTTGTGGATTTGGTTTTACAGGGGCTTTAAGAAAGAAGGCGCACCATGGCACCGGTTCATAATTAACACAACATATGTTTATTGAAATCTCGGCGCAATGTGGGATTCGGAAGGCACCCCCCACACAGAGAGAGAGAGAGAGAGAGAGAGAGAGAGAGAGAGAGAGAGAGAGAGAGAGAGAGAGAGAGGAGAGAGAGAGAGAGAGAGAGAGAGAGAGGAGAGAGAGAGAGAGAGAGAGAGAGAGAGAGAGAGAGAGAGAGAGAGAGAGAGAGAGAGAGAGAGAGAGAGAGAGAGAGGAGATAGCACTTATTGCTCAGCGGAATTCACACTCGAGAGCTCTTGAACTCTTGGTGAAGTGCAAATGTATTCCTCAGCAACCCAGAAACAAACAAGCTGCGACTTCCTCAGTCTATAATTAGCCGGTAATCAATGCTGGGTCGGTGGGTGGGTTTCTGTCCAGTCCGCACCTCGCAACACTAGACCTGCAGCTGTACTTGAAAGTCTCACATGACAATTCCACATAAAGATGAAATATGTTGTATGGAAAGTGTTTATTTGCTTGTAAGGAATGCCATAAAAAAAAGTTAAATCAAAGCTATAATGTGTAACTTTTTCATATCTATAAATGTCTTTTTCATTGCCAAACGAGTTGAGAAAAAGTTGATAAAGCTCCACAAAACTCTCTCTGTATTTAATCAATATACTTTAAGGTCTCACATGACAATCTAACATAAAGATGAAATATGTTGTTCGGAAAGTCTTCTTTGCTTATCAAGGAATGCCTGTAAGAAAATGGAGGAAAAAAAATGGAAACGGAATTGTAAAAAATAGTTAAAGCTATAGTGCGTAACGTTTCCATTTGGGTTGGTTATATTTAAGCCATCGCCAAACGAGTTGACACGAAGATGATTAAGCTTCATCAGCTCCACAAAACTCTCTCTGTATTTCTCAGTATGGCAGCGTTTAAGGAAAAAGGAAAAAATTTGACATACAGCAGAAGGTATAAAATCCATATGCAATTACCTCATGTAGATGCACCTGCTGTGTTATTTTAATCACTCAGAATTCCTCATTGGGGTGGCGACAGAAGTTACGCACTATAGCTTTAAAGTAAGGCTAAGCAGCTTATTTAAACATTTGACAATCTATCTATGCACAAAGTTCAAATAAAAACCAACAACAACAGCTAAACCCTTTCCAGATCCCTTGTGTACATTGCGTAGACATCTCCATTGGCACATGCCGGGGTGTGACGGCCCCCGAGACATTTGCCACTTTCTCCAGGAGCTTGTTTAAGAGAGGGGAGTGTGGTGAGAGAGTAATGGGACAGTTCCGTTTGGCCTATGAACCCGCGCTAACCCCCATTAACACACACACACACACACACACACACACACACACACACACACACACACACACACACACACACACACACACACACACACACACACACACACACAGGGCATGTGGAAGTCTTTAGGGCAACACTCGGCCACACTCCTGGGTGCTGACACTCCTCAGTCGAAGATGTGACCTTAACAGCTATGACTTGACAATTATTTTGAATTAGCAAAATATTCAAGGTCAACAAAGAAGTGATGTAAAGGTTTATTCTTCTTGCACCACCTTCGGACAAAAGCGGTAGTGTTTTCACTACGCCAGCTGTTGTTCCTGGGTGAGCGTATAACCATGACAAAGGCATAAAGAAAAACTGTATAAAAATAAATAGCATTCTTTGCACTGATGGTCTCGTTTGCCGTTACATGTCATTCATGATCATCAGAGGAAAATGTTCAGAAAATGTTCTGAAGTTTTAGAAATATTTAAAAGTTCCTCGTAGCACCCTTTTATTTAAAATTATTGTTTCTAAAAGTGACTGACCATTTATGTTTTTGCAGCAGAAACTGAAGGAGCTAGAGATGCTATTCTCTATTGTAGTGCCACTTGTACCAACTTTGCAAAATGTTGTTTTTTAAAGATATAATCTTGTTGTCCTTTTTCAGTCAGTATAAAAGTGCTCATGTGTGATTGATGCATGGTGACCTACACACACACACACACACACACACACACACACACACACACACACACACACACACACACACACACACACACACACACACACACACACACACACACACACACACACAAAATGCTACATTTCAGATTTGACTCTGTATGTGCCACGTCAAAGCTTTCACTATATGACTCTTGACACATTTAAATTAATCTCTAAGGTTTCCTGAAAATCTTCGTAGCTAATTTGAAACCAGCTGCAAAGAACCTCACACTCATTTAAGTGCTCTGTTCAGAAAAAGAATAGCATATGTCATCTTTTTCTTTCACTGTACTTGGGCTTTCATCATACTAATGTACTTTCTAACCGATACAGTGATGATTGAGGCAAAGTGTTAAAGTTAGGAGATTATCTAGCTGTTAAATGGATTCCTAAGTTATTTAATATTTAATTTTTTTTAAACTTTTGTCCAAATAAGAAAAAATAAGAGAAGAATGAGAGTAATTTCTTATATTGACTAAACTCCCACAATGCAGGTTTTTATCTATCTATCTATCTATCTATCTATCTATCTATCTATCTATCTATCTATCTATCTATCTATCTATCTATCTATCTATCTATCTATCTATCTATCTATCTATCTATCTATCTATCTATCTATCTATCTATCTATCTATCTATCTATCTATCTATCTATCTATCTATCTATCTGAGCCACATAAGACAACTATTATCAATTAGCTGAGTAGTATTTGCTTAATTACTGTTTTGATGACCTAAATCAAAACTATATACTCATAATCACAGACATGCATAGTACGTAGAAATAACCATACTAATACAGTAGTTGCATTGGAGATGTACATATCCAACAGTTTACATTGGCTTCACTGTAAGCACATAGTACATTTGACAGAGTCGCGAGCCCGCTACTAAAATAAACTAGCATCTGAATTATGGCCGGTGTGTCTTTCCATGCCAAGCCAAAGCTGTATTTAGTTGGTTCTCATGTGGGTTGATTCACGCTGGGTCGCAGTGCATCTGGTATCAGGCTGATCCATGGGAGGTCCCGCACACACACACACACAACACACACGCAAGAACGCACACACACACACACACACACACACACACACACACACATGCACACATGCAAGAACGCACACAAGAACGCACGCATGTACACACACACACACACACACACTGGCAGCTTTATGTTCCCCACACACACACACAGACAGGACAGTGCCCCGCTATGACAAAACAGGGCAGCTGTGCACTAACAGACATTCCTGTAGCCCACGCCACGGACGCTGGTCATACTCCCACATTCACCCACCCAAAAACACACAGCCAGGCTTCCCTTACAGGCACCACCATACCCAGCCCTGCCCACACACGTCTGGCCCCTAAAAAAAGGTCAAGTCAATGGGCCCCCTTTACTTGTGCTTACTGGTGTACATGTGCTCATTCCGACATGAACACATAGATTTTGAGACTGACTCTCAATATGTACACATATTCAGTAAGTATGGATGTTAATATAAATGCACAATCTTGAAAATATAGTAGTAATGAATCGGTGAGCATTAATCGTCATCTCTGGTTCCCTCTTTTTACCTATTTTATTTGTTTTTGCTAAATTACTGCAATGCCTTGAATCAAAACAATGTACCCATACTAATACAGTAGTTGCATTGGAGAAGTACGCATTACCCTTTCAGGCACCACCATACCAAGGCCTGCCCACACACATGTATGGGCCCGTGAAAAAGGTCCAGTCAATAGGCCCCTCTTTGCTGGTAATGCACTTGTATCAATGCGTGTACATGCGCTCACTCCTACATAAACACATACATGGATTTGGAGAGAGAATAAGTATCTTATCTATTATTTTTGGTTATCGGTTGAACACTAGTATGTACACATATACAGTAAGTATGGATCTAATACATGAATGTATACATGTTTTGGAAATGTATAGAATAATGTAATCAGTGTGCATAATTTGTCATAGCCCCCCTTTCTTTTTTTCTCCTTTTATTTATTTATTTATTTATTTATTTATTTATTTATTTATTATTTATTTAATCTATGTAATTATTCTATTTTAATTCTTCTTCACTTTTACTTGTCAGTTAATTGGTTATTGTTTGTTCAATTGAAAAGGTGGATCACAATTTCTTACAAGTACATAATATAACACACTCACACTCACACACAACCCCCCCCCCCCCCCACACACACACACACACACATACAGCCGTCCATAGCCGCTTTCCACCTGCCCTGCGACTACATTAAGAAATCATAGCCCATGTCAGGTTGAAGCTGACCCTGCCAATAAGTAATACTGTCAGGGTTCAGCTACTGTTGGAGATTCAGTTACGTTCAAATGAAAAGCGTATAGAATGTAGAACACGGAGAACATTCTTTAGCTCAGTGCACAGTTAAAATGACTATCACATTCTTCAGTTTCATCATATCAACATTTCGTGCGTATGAGTGAGATTGTCAAGGAGCCTTTCTAAAAAATGCCCTACCATTGTGTAAGTAGAGTTTTTGTTTTCGCCCATGCCGTGCACCATTGTTTTGTTTTGTTATTATTTGAACGTTGTGCTCCATACCATGTACTATGGTCGAGAGCCGTAAATAAATAAGTGAAATGAATGGGTGGCTGTGGTTTGAGCCGCGGTTGTATTTCGATTGGCCAGTGGCCCAGAGTATGTACCTGGCATGTTTCCAAAGGTCTGGTATGTTTATCATGGAGAGTATGTTAGGGTGTGAGACCAAATGTATCAAATGTTGATCCAACCGTTTACATTTGGAATAGTGTAGACACAAAAGGAGATGATAGAAGAGAGAGATGGTTAGCTTAGCATAGCATAAAGACTGGAAAGGGGGGAATTAGCTATAGCGTGTCTCCGTCCAAATAACCAAATATGCCAACAAGCGCCTCTGAAGATCACTGATTAATGTTACACGTTAAATCTTGTGTGTGCAGATAATGCCCAATAGAACCACAAATTGTCATTTTTACACTTTGAAAAGATTGAACAGATTATATTTGTTATTGGACTGTTTTTAGTCGTAATGCTATGCTTCCCATCGACTGCCTACAGCTTGTGGTATCAATCTTCTCACCTAACTCATCGATTCATCTTTTAAATTCATTTCAAATGCAAATATATAGCTACTAATATCATATTTTTCAGAGACCTTTAGCATCATGTCTTCACGATCTCTAAAAACATGCAAAGAAAAACCTTAAAGTTTTACATTTAATCAAGTTAACAATAAGCTCGAGACAACTTTTATTAAAAACCACGAGCCAATAACTCATTGATGTGTCTGTCCATTGAACTATTCTTTATTTTTACATATGCGTGGCAACATGCGTGCGTGCTAATTTTTATGATTCTTGGCTGACTTTATGGAGTTTATGGGGGGCAGGGAGAAGTACAGCACAGTATGTTTTTCCTTCAGTAACAAGCTCTGCTGTCTGTTTATCCAGAGTAGCAGCTGATGCACACACACACACACACACGCACACACACACACACACACACACACACACACACACACACACACACACACACACACACACACACACACACACCCGGCGCTTTGTTCTGAAGCCTAATTATCAGACCATAAATCCTGCTGGACAAGGTGTGAGGTGCTGTCCATACAGCCAAAGATTTCCACCATCCGGAGTGCCCTATTGTATGCACTCAAAGGCACGGTCTGTTTGTTTTACCATTGATAGACCCTCATAGAAGTGTGTGTGTGTGTGTGTGTGTGTGTGTGTGTGTGTCACTATGTCTACCCTTCACTCTTGAGCCTTCACTGACACTTGAGAAATGGCTTTATCTTAACCTTAAAGTGACTAGAACTTAACTGGTAGTATTTGGAGGATACAAAATAATCAGTAAGAGATGTGATGCGAGATATTTAGTGAGTTAAAGGTGGAGTCAGTGATTCTGGAGAATGCTTGAAAATCACTTGTTATAGTTTGAGCAGTTTGGGGTTAAGTGTCTTGCTCAAGGACACAATGGTAGTGATGGTGGGCACCGTAGACATCATACCAGCCACCACTAGTTTTACTACTAACACCCTTCTGTCCGGTGCCGGGGATCAAACCAGCGACCTCATGGTTACTGGTCGGCCACCTTTCCTCTCTAGGCCATCCTACCAGGTGGTAGATCATGAGGAGATATTCACTCCTGTTGACAAAATATCTTCTGTATTATATAGGTAGATTACTTTTTTTCTGCTAGCGTTTTGCTAGTGCCATAGCTTTGAATGAATGAGTGGTTTGAATGAGTTGTCTTTCCATTGTCCTCACAGCCACTGTTCTGTCCTTGCTGTCTCATTGACCCACTTGGCGAACCTTTCTCTGCCTCATCTACCCCCATTGTCTACCTCTGTCTCCCTGCCAGGTGTCTGCTGGTATATTTAGACACTTCCATGAAGAAACTGGGCTTTTCCAGTGTCTGTGAAGGGGAGAGGAAGAGGGAAAGAGATCATGTGAGGAAGCAGCAACAGTGACGGGCTTAGAGGGGTTCGGTGAGGCCGGGGCAACTCTGGAACAACCCCAAAGACTGACCTGGCAGTTGGCAGAGTGGACTTATATCCTGCGTTCCAATCCCCATACTTCCCTACTATTTAGTATGCCAGAAAAAGATTTAGGATGTCCCAATACATGCACGTCAATTGTAGTATGCTGAAAATACATAAATGCCCCCACTAACTCCAATAGCATTTTGGAGTATTCGTCTTTATTCTTGACTTTTCTCGACATAATGAAAAAAAATCTTCCTTATCTGATTTTTTTTTCTCTCCTATCTGTGGCCCTAAAACTCGTATGTAGTGTAGTAAAAAGAAAGAGTATGTGATTTGGAACACAAGGTTAGTTATTGAGATACGTTCAGAGAGCAGCATTGCATTTCATTGGTTCTCACGGCCGCCCAAAACGGAGGTGGAAAATTTGTTTTGTGTAAAAATGTTAATTCGTGAAGTATCAAGCAACAAAAGATATCAAATCAATGAAGTAAAAAGTACAATTTTACCAACTGATTTGCTGTGGAGTAAAGTAAATAAATATACTTACTATAGATGGTTACATTCCACCACTGCCTTTCCACCAGATACAAATTTCTTTTTGTATCTTGTTTTCCTGTTTTTTGTATATTCTATGTGATGTAAAGCGTCTTTGAGTGACCTCCAAAAAAGCGTTATATAAATCCAATCTATTATTATTATTATTATTATTATTATTATTATTATTATCATTATTATTATTATTATTATTATTATTATTATTATTATTATTATTATTATTATTATTATTATTATTATTATTATTATTATTATTATTAGTCCAAGGTAAAACTTTTGACCCTCTCTGTGTCCTAACTCGGCCTTTTCACAAACACTGCCCGAGAAGGTTCAGCAAAAGAAAATTACTTTTGAAGTAGATCTGATGTGAACGCTGTATTAATATAATCCTGTCCCTCTTGCTATTAGCTGTAACATCCTGGGAGCTTGATGCTGCTGCGGGCCTCGATATTACAATCACTGTAATGACGGTGCGATTGATTGAATGATTGGCAGCTCGAGTCATGAGCGGCGATTCGAATGACCTGAGCCGTGGAATTTTAAATTGCACAAACACGTTGATGGACAGAGCGTTCTGGGGTATGTTAGGCCATGGAAAGTGCATCAGGGTTAAAGGCACAAGAGGCCCATATACGTGTGTGTGTGTGTGTGTGTGTGTGTGTGTGTGTGTGTGTGTGTGTGTGTGTGTGTGTGTGTGTGTGGCTGCAGTCCAGTTTGTTTCACTTGCTCCTGGGCGAGTGCTGGCATTTGTGTGTGCAATGCGTGTTATGTGCAGTGTGTGTTTTTGTGTATATGGCTTGAGTGGCAGCAGGCACAGGGGCACTGCTATGGGGGTGGTCGAATAAAACAAATGCAGAGGTGTGTGTGTGTGTGTGTGTGTGTGTGTGTGTGTGTGTGTGTATTTATGTGTGTGTGTCTCTGTGTATGTCTGTCTGTCCTGTCTATTTGTGTGTGTGTGTGTGTGTGTGTCTGCCTGTCTGTCTGCCTATATGTGTGTGTGTGTGTGTGTGCGTCTGTCTGCCTATTTGTGTGTGTCTGTGTGTACTAATACTGAGTTTTGTGTAGCCTGTGTATGTATGTGTGTGTGTGTGTGTGTGTGTGTGTGTGTGTGTGTGTGTACTGGCATTCAGAACAGACACGTTTAGCCGGACATACCAGTGGCTTTAAGCGCCAGTTCATTTCATCTGACAACAACTTGCCAACCAGAGGTCTTGCCACCACGACCACCACGCACACCTATAAGCCCTTCTGATTCATTTGGCCCCTACGTATCAGTCCACTGCTATCTGTATCAATCATTACAAATCATTTATTTTTAGTGGGATGTCCCGCGGCCGGACCTTTATGCCTAGAAGCTGCTCGCTAATGAGTGTCAATCTAGGGACGGAGGGGGTTGTGGCACTTTTACTGCAGCAGACACCTCCCCATGACAAGCGCAGGGCTCCAGTCAACATGAATCATGCAAAATGGACGCCAGCTAAAGTGACAACCATGCCATGCCATGCCACCATCCATCCCCCCGCCAAAATAAAATACCCCTCCAACCTCTCCCTCCCTGTCCTGTCCTCCCCAGCCTTTTGAAAGTTTGTTCATTAGAGGCGTGACATCTTTTCTTTTTCTTTTGGCAATACATATTGCACCATATTTACCCATTTCAATTTATTTGAATTACATGACATTGTTGCACAATAAATTGCACCCAAGGATTTGAACAAAATAATATAAAAGTAGGGTTTACATGGACACTAGTGCCTTGCAATGTTTCACATTTAATAGATACAACATTCTTTGGCAGAGTCTGATATGAATGTGATCATTTTTGCTGGAATTTTAAGACAAATTGAACTACACAAATTAAAACGTTGACCGGAGTATGGCACTTAACGAAGAATTAAGGGATCACTAAACTCAGTAGGGTTCATTCTTGAAATTTCATTTCCAAATTTGAATTTCATGTCGTGCCAAACGTTGTGTCAAAATATTCCACTCGAAACCACAAACATAAACATCATGAAGCTGTTTGAAAAAAAGTCATCAGGTCAGCAAAGTCAATAATTGTCCGATGTTTTTACTATTTGGCTGGATGAGAGGAATGCTTGACCTTCCGGTGGCACTAGATTAAAACACAGCGGGGTCGCCAAAGCTGGGAAAATCCATTCTCAGGGCATCACGGATATTTGCACCAAAATTCCTGTCAATCCATCAAAACTTCTCCAATCTGACCAACATTTTTATCAATGTGATGAAAGAAATTTTGGGCTACAATGACATGAAACCTGATTTTTGTTTCCACTTCTAGAACAGTCTGGGCATTTACACTAGAATGAAATAAATCAAAGAACACAGTTGTTTTATTTCAGTGGTACTGTGTTGTGTATTGATAGTATTGACGTGCAATTAACACAGGGTTAAATTCCGGTCATTATTTAGACCATAGCCCCCCCCCCCTCTCCCCCCTCTCTCTCCTCTCTCCCCCATCTCTCTCTCTCCCCCCTCTCTCTCCCTCTCTCTCTCCCCCCTCTCTCTCTCTCCCCCCTCTCTCCCCTCTCTCCCCTCTCTCCCCCCTCTCTCTCTCCCCCCTCTCTCTCTTCTCTCCCCCTCTCTCCCCTCTCCCCCCCTCTCTCTCTCCCCCCCTCTCTCTCCCCCCTCTCTCCCCCCTCTCTCTCCTCTCTCCCCCCTCTCTCCCTCTCCCCCCCCTCTCTCTCCCCCCTCTCTCCCCTTTCCCCCAATAACTCAACTCTCTGTTTGCACGCCTGGCATGACTATTTAAAGGACCTTTACATGATTGTTTGAAAACACTTAATGTTTTCAAGATTGAATGTGAATTAATTTGTCATTTTCTTTTGTACTATAAACAAAATATTGTTCCGCCAGCCCGCAACAGTATTTTTGTGTTGGATTGGGCCTTTGTTTTGTTGTGTAAGAATGGATCTGTTTGTGTTTTAAAGCTATAATGCGTAACTTATGTGGTCCCCCATGGGTTTTTCTGAGTAATAACTCTGTCGGTGCATCTACAAGAGGTAAAGCCTTCAGTGATTTTATTCCTTCTGCTGTACGTCCAGGTTTTTTCTCAGAATCAACAACTGAAACATTTCTTGGGCTCTTCTTGGGCTCCTGAACCAGTGTCAGGGGAGGCGACACTAGTTTGTAAACGCTGCCATACTGAGAAATACAGAGAGAGTTTTGTGGAGCTGATAGGCTTAATCAACATTTCGGTCAACTCATTTGGCAAATGCTTAAATATACCCAGCATTTATTTATAAGAAAAAGTTACGCACTATAGCTTTTAGTCTCTCCGGAGTGTATTTATGTATCTATTCAATGTGCTCCTTTGATTCTCGGGGACGTTGGCGTATTCTAGTAACCGGGCCGACGTCAGAGGTTCTATTCTGGATCGCCGCGGGCAACAGCCGGGGGAAGGAATGCCGTCTGTCCGGAGGCCTGGGCAGAATGAACTGATCCTTTAGGAGGAAGCGGAGATCATCGCTCTCCTGTTTCATAGTTATAGGAAGAGAGAGAGAGTGTGTGTGTGTGTGTGTGTGTGTGTGTGTGTGTGTGTGTGAGAGAGGGAGAGAGAGTGGGAGAGAGAGTGTGTGTGTTTGTGAGAGAGAGAAAGAGAGGGAGTGAGAGAGAATTATTTTGATTTTTGAAAAACCTTTATTCTTTTCAACAATTAATTAGACTTCTATTTATTAGACAATTATTAATCTTAAATTAGACAGAAAATTAAATGAATAACTCAAGAACCAGCTTCATTAAAATGCAGAGTAAAAGGAGAGAGAGAGGGAGAGTGTGTGTGTGTGTGTGAGAGAGAGAGAGGGCGAGAGAGAGAGAGAGAGAGAGAGAGAGAGAGAGCGAGTGGATAAGTTATAAGTTGGAGTGGGGACATGCTGCTCTTGGGGGTCTGGAGGCATTTGGTTTGGTGCCAGGCGAGCTGCAGCTTTCTGGGATTCCACATTCCAGGAGATCAACACCACGGTGTTTCCTTTCACCCCGACACACATCCACCTCCCTGCAGCAGCAGCCCACCCCCCAAGACCTCAATACTCCCATACCCCAAGACCCCAATACTCCCATACCCCATTACCACAAGACCCCAATACTCCCATACCCCAAGACCCCAATACTCCCATACCCCAATACCCCAAGACCCCAATACTCCCATACCCCAAGACCCCAATACTCCCATACCCCAAGACCCCAATACTCCCATACCCCAATACCCCAATACCCCAATACTCCCATACCCCAATACCCCAAGACCCCAATACTCCCATACCACAAGACCCCAATACTCCCATACCGCAATACCCCAATATTCCGACCCCCCAATACTCCCACCCCCCAATACCCCAATACCCCAGTATTCCAATACCCCAATACTCCCATACCCCAAGACCCCAATACCACAAGACCCCAATACTCCCATACCACAAGACCACAATACACCAATACTCCCATACCACAAGACCCCAATACTCCCATACCCCAATACCCTGGCACAGTGTTTTTTTCCTATAAATCTTCATAGAAATAGAAACACACACACACACACACACTAATGAAGAAGAATGTAAATATGTTACAAAAAACTCCCGAATGTCCCCAATACCCCCATTCCCTGGCACGGCATTTTTTTTTAAATTTCAATAAATCTTTATGGAACTAGAAAAAAATTAATGAGAACATGAGTATCTAAGTTTAAGCAGAATAAACATTCTTTATAGCAAGCGTTTTGCAGAAAAAAACCTCAACTGAGTCGAGTCAAGACTTGTTTTCTCCATCTATCAGCAGTTTTCACTGTGTATTGGCGAAAATGACAAAATATTTTGTAATTTTTTGTTAAGGGAGTAATATTTATTTTCATTATCGTGCCATGTGCATTGCAAACTACACTTTATAGGAGCCAAGTTCATCCACAACGATTGTGTTTTAAACTTTGTCTTGGGGATACCTCAGAACTCCATGTCCAACAATGTACTAGTTAACACTTTGCATTATGGAGAAAAGCTGTTGCCTTTATTAAAAGCCTCTTAAACAAGGTTTTGGGGCGACTGTGGCTCAGTTGGTAGAGCGGGTCGGCTGATGATCAAAGGGTTGGAGGTTCGATCCCCGCCCTGCCACCTGTGTCATGGTTGTTGTGGTCGGTCTCAATGGGATATACCTGTATAAATAAAGGTTAAAAAAAAAAAAAAAAAAAAAAAACAACCGGGTAGATTTATGGTAGCCTATGGTTGCGTTCCGAATCGCATACTCTTTCTTTTTTCTATTTTACATACTACATCCGACGATAAAAATAATCTAGTTAGGATGCAGTAGGCATACTATTGGGACATACTTTACTCTCTTATTTCATCATAACATTGCGCCTTGATCTTGCCTTTTGCTTTTATATCCGTCACATCCCCGTTTGTTTTCATAATGAGGCTTCGTCGATGTTACGTCACTTCACGTGCGCACTGGATTGTGGGTCAGAATCGCCCAAATAGGATGCACTTTTCAACACTAACAATCTTGGCCGCATGAAGTAGGACATCCGGGTACTTCTAACCATCCTAAATCTGGCCACAAGAATCGGTACATCCTAAATCTTTTTCCTACATACTATATAGTAGAAAGTATGCGATTCGGAACGCAACCTATGTGTTTTGGAACTTTTTCTCTGGCTCACGTGGGCAGGCTTTTAGTAAGGTGTTGAGAGAGACTAGTTCCTTGACAGAGTTTGATTGTCGTTGCAGCAGACGCGTGTCATGGAAACACATTAATCATTTTATTGACGTATTTCATGTCACTGACTGTCTTTGGTTTTGGAAAGACTTTGGAAGGACTTCTTGGACCATTTTCAAGAATTTGCAATTTCGCACTCGCTCACATGACAAGAGCAGCAGCTAGCAGTGTGTGTGTGTGTGTGTGTCTGTCTGTGTGTGTGTGTGTGTGTGTCTGTGTCTGTGTCTGTGTGTGTAAGTGTGTGTGGTGTCTACACATTGCATAGCAGGGCCTATAGTGTTTTTGCTGACCTACTGTGTAATTGAAATGTCACCAGTTTCGAGCCTGGTCATGACCCTATCAACAATAGGACTTAGTACTTAGGCACAGCAATGCTTTTAGCCATGGCCTTAGGTTTGGTTTCAACTGTGTGTGTGTGTGTGTGTGTGTGTGTGTGTGTGTGTGTGTGTGTGTGTGTGTGTGTGTGTGTGTGTGTGTGTGTGTGTGTGTGTGTGTGTGTGTGTGTGTGTGTGTGTGGGGTGGGGGGGTTCTGGAGATCGCTTATTGTCAAAATCACTTTTTGTCAAAATCAGTGAATATCTCCTCACGATCCGCCACCTGTCTGTACTGTGTGTGTGCTGGAAAAACATTGGTGTTAATACACAGCCTAGGCTCTGTAAACTGGCATGTTGCTATAGCTACGGTGGCCCCCTTTGTTTACATATCTGTTGCATACATCAATATACAGAACCAAGGCTGTGAATTAGCACTGTTTTTTCAGTGCAAACACAGTACGGACGGGTAGAAGATCATGAGGAGATATTCACTGATTTTGACAAAGTGATTTTGACAACAAGCGTTCTTCAAAATCACTTACTCCACCTTTAAGTTCAAGACTGTTACTATAGTTTTATGTAGGCAAGGCAAGGCAGGTTTATTTATATAGCACAATTCAGACACAAGGGTCACGAAATACATCAAGATTAAAATACATCAAGCAATAAATACACATTAGAAAAGTGAATTAAAAAAAAGCTGATCGCAAACTAATTTATCCCGCAGAATGCTTATTGTAGGCTACATTGGTTTTCATAAACGTCAACATGTTTTCGTGCACTCAGCCCGTTCACATAAGGTTTCACTTTAGAGATTGGCCTCATGGTATTTATATAGCGTTTGTCACACGGAAGACATTTTTTTTTCTTCTCACACTCTCTTGAGCTCTACAGAAAGCTGTGGGTTAACGTGTGAACTAGCTTGTGTTTCTATTCCAATAACTATCTACTGTGAACCCTCGAGCATCTGTGCTTTAGTTTACGTTGCAGTTACACACATGCACTTTCTATGTATGTCAAATTTATACTGTGCATACTGACTGACACTGTTGCTTATGAACACTACAATTCTACTCATTAGCTTTTAAATGTTTTATTTCTATTCAATTGCTTTTCTAATGTGTATCATGTATTTTAATCTTGCCCCTGTAAAGCACTTTGAATGGCCTTGTGTCTGATTTGTGCTATAGAAATAAACCCACCTTGCCTTTCCTACAGTCAATGTACAGTATTTAATGTTGTTTCTACTCATCGGCTACACCAAAAAATAATTATTTTTAATTTATTTATTCATCCTAATAATAATAAACCCATTCTACTTTAAATGTTTAACTAATATAAAACTAAATTGTGTATCATGGGGGAAATGCCGCCCGGCCGCCAAATATGTCGATGTCAAAATTTTCAGTTTCATTCTTGAATGTTTTCATGTGGAACGTTGTCGCTTGCTAATGACTCAGAGATCTGAAGTGACATTTTGAAGTGACATTTAAAAACTTGAGGGAACGTCGTGTGCCATGATGCGCCTGGTGCTACGGCTTGGCCTTCGAACCATCGCTGCGCCGCTGCCCTTGAGCATGGCACTGCATTTCAACCTGCTGTGGGCTATGTAAAGGGATGTATGTAAGGGAATATTATACTGTTAGTGTGCCTTTAGCAGAAATGTGTACAAATAAAAAGGTGATACGCACGCACACACGAAAGCAAGCACGCACGCACACACACACACACACACACACACACACACACACACACACACACACACACACACACACACACACACAGTAAAATACATCACAGTAATATTTACAAAGTAAGTTTTTTTTAACCCTATATTTCTCTTTCTGTGATGTCACGAGAAAGAGAAATATAGGGTTAAAAAAACACTCTTTCTGCCTTTTCTCAGGCTAGGATGAACCGATTTTAATTTTTTTTGCACATTTATACTACATAGGATCTCAGAATTCAATACACCTTCATATTCAAACCGGTGAAGTAGGCCTTTAACTACAGATACATTTGACATACGGTTTGTATTTCTAATCTGGTTCTCACCGCACTGTGAACAAACTGGGTGTGAAACCATCACATCCCCTATGACCCTTTTTATTTATTTATATAAAGTATATCTGTGTGACAGTGTAGTAGTGTATTTCACTGGGGAAGAGAATTATCTAATAGATGGAGGCAAAATAAGGGGCATTCTTGGATATGTTTGTTTAATTTTTCTCAACTTTTTTAAATGTTTAAGTAAAATTTTTAGTGATAGCAATGTCAGTCAGTATTTAATGATGTGTGTGTGTGTGTGTGTGTGTGTGTGTGTGTTTTCTCTGTGCTTTTGGGTTTAAAAAGGGTTTGTTTGGCCATGGAAGCCTATATTTATGAATTTGTGTGTGTGTGTTGTCGTGCGTGTGTGTATTTGTATGACACTGTGTGCGCGTGCGGTGGTCGCCTGGTCCTGTCAGCTCAGGTTAGGCTGACGGTGAGTGGCCACACCTCGGGCATGTGCCGGGCTGCTAGGCAGCCTCTCTCTCTCTCTGTCTCCCTCTCTCTCTCTCTCTCTCTCTCTCTCTCTCTCTCTGTCTCTCTCCTCTCTCTCTCTCTCTCTCTCTGCCTGTCTCTTTGTCTCCCTCTCTGTCTCTCCCTCTCTCTCTCTGTGTGTGTCTCTCTCTCTCTTTGTCTCTGTGTGTGTGTCTCCCTCTCTCTCCCTCTCTCTCTCTCTCTCTGTCTCTCTCCCTCTTTCTCTCTCTCTCTCTGTGTGTCTCTCTCTCTCCCTCTCTCTCTCTCTCTATGTCTCTCTCCCCCCTTTCTCTCTCTCTCTGTGTGTCTCTCCCTCTCTCTCTCTCTCTCTCTCTGTCTCTCTCTCTCTCTCTCTCATCAGTAGCATTAGTCCGCAGTATGTGATGCTGACCTGCGGCCCTATGCGACCCCCGCGCCACGATCGCTCAAGCCGGTGTCTGTGTGTGTCTGTGTTTCTCTGCGAACGTGCATATGTATGTGTGTGTGTGTTCGCTAATATTTGGGCAGGAGCGCCAATATACACACCATGTCCCGGGCTCACTTCATGCCAGCAGCACCAACACACACACACACACACACACACACACACACACACACACACACACATACACACACACACAGCCCTCACTCTCCTGCTGTCACAGTGGAAGTGTGGATGGCAGAGATGGCACTTTGGGTAATTTGCGCCGGGCCTCATCAGAGACACCCTGTTAAAATGCCCCCATGTGTCTGTGAGTCACGGATCACGATCATATGAGATGGATGAGAGGGTGTGTGTGTGAGTGTGTGTGTGTATGTGTGTGTGTATGTGTGTGTGTACTTTGGATAAAACTTTGTCAACTTTACAACACATAGTTAAAAGTGGAGTCAGTGAATCTGGAGAAAGCTTGTTGACTTTCGGTCAAAATCAGTGCATATCTCCTCACGTCCTCACGATCCGCTACCTGCCTGTACTGTGTGTGCGCTGAAGACAAAACCTGGTGTTAATAGTATACACAGCCTAGGCTCTGTAAACAGGCCTGTTGCTAGCTACGATTGTCCCCTTTGTTTACATACAAGTTTTCAGAGTTAGGCTGTGCAATTACACTGGACTCTTTTAAGGGCACACACAGTACGGACAGGTATCGGATTGTGAGGAGATATTCATTGATTTTCATGAATCATGTAAGTACATTAGCCTTAAATAAGCCAAACTAGGAAGTGCTATGTATAAGTGCAACATACTGTATAAGTGCATTTCTTATTTTACTTAAAAATAAACGTAAACCATCATCCTCTTATCTGAGCCAAGGTGCAGTGAGAACAGATGTGTCTTTAGCCTGCGGTGGAGGATGTGTGTGTGTGTGTGTGTGTTGGGATGTGTATTTGTTGTGCCCCAGCTGCACACAGAGGGTTCCCTGTGCACTGAAGGATTGTTACTGACGGGTCCAGTGTGCTTGTTTCCGGTTCTACCTCCTCAAATTGTCTAGAAACATCTTGTTAAGCTGTTGGTTTGTTTGTTTACATCTTGTCAAATCGACTGCGCCAAATCGTGCTACTGTCTTGCCCTTTCAATTTATTTTTATAGATGTTCCTTGTCCCAGAATGACATTTTACCGCTTTTAGTGAAATGTTATCAAGACAGTCACAATGGCAAAAGCTAGAAAAATAAGTTGTATTAAACTATAGAAATCTTTTAAAGGAACAGTGTTTTATGAAGGAGTATTTTTGCGACATCTGGGGAAGGTTTTGGATTGCAACGCTTCCTTGCCAACCAGTCCCGTCTTGGAGAACTTACAGAAGCTACGGTGGCCTTCAAGGACAAGAAGCTATAGTTGCTAAATATGGCATCATCCACCACTGCCTCAAGTCTTTCCACAATATCAAGTGATGAGGGGAAAATGTATTTAGTTATTTATTCTATAGTGCTTCTTCTTCTTGGTCTTCCAACAGGTGCATTTCCCCAGGACGCCCACTATATATAAAAATGTGCAAGGCCGTTAAGTTTGTCCGGTCTGTGCTACTGTAGAAACATGGCGGTGCAACATGGATACTGCTCCTATGTAGATATAAAAGTCTCATTCCATTGTGATAAGAAAAACTTACATTTTCAAATGGTTATACACTAATTAATTAAATATACTCATGAATATTATATCCCATTTTGTACCAAGTTTGTTCTAAACAATTACAACAATATACACACTATACCTTTAAAAGTAGTTGAATAGCTCATTTACCAAGGCTTATGTTTTGGTTTTGAAAGGTGTGACTTTGCGATAAGTTAACAGCTTTCTGACAATAGGAATCTCTAGCGGTGATAACATTGGATATATTTTAAAATCGCAAACTAAAAACAATACAGGCAACACTGGTGGATCAAGTTCAAATCAAATCTATAATCTTTGAACGGAGATATTTGGCGCCATGTTGAGGTGATGGTCAAACAATGGCAGTAGATGCACCATAGCGACTGTCTTCAGGAAGTGACCCACACTGACACAAACAACATTGAAAAAGCAAAAAAAAAAAAAGGGTTTTGGAGCCGTGAAAATGTGAAGTGACAAACGGTGGCCTTTGTGTGGGGGGAGTGACATGATGCAGGGCTGACACCGGGCACCCTCTAGGGGCTGATCCTCTGGTCAGGATCAAATGCCAAAACTAGGTCAGTGTAAAAGAGGGGGAAAGAGAAAGAGAGAGAGAGGGGGGTAGAGAGAGAGAGAGAGAGAGATTTTTAAATTTTTAAAACACCTTTCTTCCCCACTTTTTAGTACTTGCTGAATTGTGTTCCTAAGAAAATGACAAAATGTTGGAAAATTAGCATCACATGTAATCTTAATCCCGATTTTTTTTTTTGATTTGATTTTTTTTAAATGTTTAAACAGGCCTTGTGCATAATGCCTGATAATAATGTCACTGCTGCCTAGAATTTTTATTCCAGCTGTTCTACATATCTGTCTAAATGTTTAAAACTGAAGACATCAACTTCACCAAGAAAAGGTGGCAGATAACTTGTTGCAGCCCTTATAGCATTATGTTCAGGCCTGTATATTTGTGGGGCAATAGTAGGCTGTAGATTTCTCGTTGTATACTGTACATTTACTCCCCTAATTCCCCTATAGACCAAATATAATTGCCCACAATCACCATTTTAATGAGAATTAGCTGGGGAGAATGTAGCTTTAGCTTTATTATCTTTTAAAAAGTGTCACCCGCAAATAAGGCTTAAGCGTGTTATAATTTGCACTAACAAGGTCGAATGCCAACTTCACTCTTTGCCCCTCCAATCACCTTCTGCCTACCAGCCATGACTTGCCTGTAAAGTTCTCATCTGGGAATACACACACACACACACACACACACACACACACGCACATGAACATGAACACGCACACATACACATGAACACGCTCACACACATACACACACACACACACACACACAGACACGCACGCACGCACAGGAACACGCTCACACACACACACACACACACACACACACGTACACAGGCACACACACACACACACACACATTTAATAACTCAAAGACACACACACACACACACAGTCCCCCTTCACTAATAACAACAACCCGTGTATATATCTAAACCCTCCGGAGAAAAGGGGGTCTTGCTGGTCTGAACACACCCACAATAGACCCTCCCTCAAGCCCCTGTTTGTTATCGCGAGCTGACCCCTCCATTTAATTAATTAAAATTAGCATGTGTCCCCTCGGCATTGACTTGTAACGTCGGATAGAATCAGCTTTTGTTGGTTTCAGTGGTGGGGGGCCCTCGGGGGGGTTAGCCGGCCCTAACAAGGCCCAAGACCCTAATTAGAAGATGTTAAGATAGGGAGCTGGACAAGGAGGAGAGATGGGAGAGTGTGTGTGTGTGTGTGTGTGAGAGAGACTGTTTGTTTGTTTGTGTGTGTGTCTGTGTGTGTGTGTGTGTGTGTGTGTGTGTGTGTGTGTGGTGTGAGGCAGGGGGGAGTGTGTGTGTGTGTGTGTGTGTGTGTGTGTGGGGGGGGGCAGAGAAGGGGTCCTGCTGGGCTGAGTTAGGCCCTGCGGGGTAAATGGGGTATTTATACATGCGCCACCTAAACATGATGCAGGGGGGAGAAGAGAGGAGCCCTGGATGTTTCTATCAGTCTGTTCTATATCACCCTCTCTCTCTCTGTCTCGCTCTCTTTCTCCCTCTCTCCCTCTCTCTCTCTCTTTCTCCCTCTCTCCCTCTCTGTCTCTCTCTGTCTCTCTCTCTCTCTCTTGGACTTTTCACAAAACCTTACCATCTCCTCCTCTTCTAATGTCATCCAGCGTTTCCACCGACATGCGGACGAGTTACTGCCCACTTCCTGTCTGCTCTGGTTGGCTGGTACCTCGTCAACACACACGCACGCACGCACACACGCGCACACACGCGCACACACACACACACACACAGGCCCGGGCCTTTGCCACGCACTTTGACAAACACTGACTTCACAGAGACACAGAGTGTAACTGCTGCTGAGATACAGTTGTGGGTTCACACACAGACACAGATGGGCAGCAGTCCAAGCACCAAGCTATGGAGACAATGGGCCAAAGATCTGTCAGTGTGTGTGTGTGTGTGTGTGTGTGTGTGTGTGTGTGTGTGTGTGTGTGTGTGTGTGTGTGTGTGTGTGTGTGTGTGTGTGTGTGTGTGTGTGTGTGTGTGTGTGTGTGTGTGTGTGTGTGCGTGCGTGCGTGCGTGCGTGTGTGAGTATATGTGGCAGAGAGGATGCTCTCATCAAACTTAATATAGCAAAAATAACTCAGACAGAAATGTGTCTACAGCACAGAAAATTGAAACCTGCCAACATATGTTTTATCTTGTATATTTGACACCAACTTACAAAAGGGACTAAGGATGTAAATAATATCATCATACTATGGAGTCAAAACATTTTTATAGGACACTAGTTTATATCATGACATCTCCAATTTAAAAAATAAACTGTCTTGTGGTTATGTGAGTTTTTATCCTTCAAATGTGCATTCAGTGTATGTTTTAGTTAGTGTGCATCTGTGTTCACACGTACTGTGTGTGTGTGTGTGTGTGTGTGTGTGTGTCTGTGTGTGACAGGGTGGACATGATTTGGAGAGGCCGTCTCGATCTGACACAGTTAAAAGAGAGGCATGTGGTCCCAGTCCTCCCACTCACAAACTGGGAGATGACTGACTGACCCCCCCTCCCATCATCATCACACACACACACACACACACACACACACACACACACACACACACACACACACACACACACACACACACACACACACACACACACACACACACCTGCAGTAGCTTTATTCCCAAAATCTTTTTACAGGGATATTTTGTACTTGAAGCAATATCGGATTCACGTTTTCACAAGTTATCAGTGTAGTTTTCCTAACCGAGCAAGTTAAAATGGTCTTTCAAGATTAATGAAACGTTTTCTAAGTAAAATTAAATGTGGTGTAACTTAGGATTCAGCATTACCAATGTAGTACTGTATGACATGTGGTAATTTAAATGTAAATACACTCATGTAGGCTGAGGTCAATAGAGGATGAAATGGAATGAAGTCAAGACTTTGGAAAAACATACGTGCATGGATGTGTCGGTTGCTGGCTGTTGTTCAGTTATCGTTTTTGTGTGTCTGTGTGTGCCAGATGTGTGTGTGTGTGTGTGTGTGTGTTTGTCTGCCAGATCTGTGTGTGTGTGTGTGTGTGTGTATATGTGTTAGATGAGTGTGTGTGTCCAGTGGTAGCTGTGAGGAACTCCTTCAGCTATTGTCAGCTGGCGAACCCTTCTCAATATAAGCTCATCTAATTGCTCAGAAAATTACAGCTGACGATGATTGCACTGGACACGGGCTGACACGGGGTGACACCCAAACGCCCTCATGCGCTCCCTAGCTACCCCCCCCCCCTCTACACACACACACACAGGACAATACATAGACTTACATTCATTTCCTAACCTAAACATAAGTCTACCCTCTCCTTAAAGCAAGTTTTCACCCTAAAATGTCATTATTACGTTATGGGGACTTCCATTTTGCCCCCTTAAAGGAAGGTAAATCCCCACAATATCAATGTGTAAACAGAAAAATGTCCCCACAACAGGAGTAATACCAGTACACACACACACACACACACACACACACTCACACACACACACACACACACACACACACACTCTGGCCCAACACCCTCCTCTTGTTGTTGTGCCAACCCCCATTGACCGAAGCGTTGCCCCCGGTGACCGCCGCATGCCCTCTGCTTGGTGAGGCTGCTGTCCAAAGCGGAGATGTCCCACACACACACACACACACACACACACACACACACACACACACACACACACACACACACACACACATATGATGGCCCAAAGTTCAATCTGTTTTGGCATCAATTTCTGCCACCCCTCATCTGTCAGACAAATCGTTTGTGAACCATAATGTGTTCCCCCTCTGAACGTCATGTGTTATGTGTGATCTCTGCCTTATAGGTTTGTGTGTGTGTGTGTGTGTGTGTGTGTGTGTGTGTGTGTGTGTGTGTGTGATTTGTGCCTTATAGGTTTATGTGTGTAAGAGTGTGTTTTCGTTTTGTGCGCTTTTAATTATGGAGAGGAAGAACACTGAGGACTTTTAAAGTGCGACACTGCAGATGACTAGAGTAACTTTTCTCAATTATTGATGTCGTCATGATGAACCTTTGCCAGTTGATAACTTATTCACAAATTTGAATCTCTTTAAAATCTAAAATCTAAATGTTGAGTAAGCCAAAGTTTAAAACTTTATTTCATTTTTAAAACATATTATAGACCAAAGTTTTTACAGAACAAATACTATTTAATAGAATAGAACTAAGAGAATGACTATGGAAAGTTTAGATGATGTAAGTGCTTTAGGAGTTTAGATTTTGAGTATTGAAAAAAACTAATGTCGAGAAAGATGGTGAACCATACAGACACAAACAGACAAGGCTTAGTCAAATAAACACCTAAATGAACATTTTGGTCAATTTACTTGTACAAGTATGACAGAAGACAAGTCATGGAAGCAAAATAGACAACAATCTCAAACTTGACCAGTGCATTAAAAACAATGTTTTTGCCTATTCAGTCTCTTGCCTTGTGCTCAATAACACACACTCATCTGCCCATCTGCATCACAGACACACGGTGGCACCAGTGAAGATGGATGGAATAGAAGAGGCTTCAGATACATGTGTTACCAAAACCAACTATGATTCAACATTAAACATTTTTGTGTAAGCGTATACAACCGATGTTCTGTTTGCCACTGCACACTGACGTAGACTGTAAATAAACGTGTGCACATGTGAGTATGAGTGAACCCCTGCATGTGCATGAGTGTGGGCATGGGCATGAGTGTGTGCATGTGCATGTGCATGTGCGTGAGCGTATATATACCGCGGGCGCTGCAGGCCCTGTGTGTGTCACCTCTTTGTCTTGTCAGTGTTAATGTGAACAGGGCCAGCCAGGCGTGGTGCGGCTGTCACAGACCAACACACACACACACCAACACACCTAATGCCACCTCCCCTCACCCATATTTACTAACATACACACTGCTTTTAGATATATATTATTTTATTCTAGATTTAATTGTGTGTGTGTGTGTGTGTGTGTGTGTGTGTGTGTGTGTGTGTGTGTGTGTGTGTGTGTGTGTGTGTGTGTGTGTGTGTGTGTGTGTGTGTGTGTGTGTGATTGTAAAAGTAATTTTTGTTCTGTGGGTTGTTTGGAAATGTTAAACGGTTTGAAGCTGAAACCAGAATTATTCTTCAGAGTCAAGGGGTAACTTTAACTCCATAAGAAAAAATGTACACAAACAAAATGTCTTGGCCTTGAAAAATATCTTCTTAATCTCAATGGGACTTAACAAGGCTCAACTTTATTGACAATTTCTGCAATCTGTGCCAGACATACAGAGGAATAGAAAATCCATACAAGTAAAATCCAGGAGTATAGAATAAGATAAGTAATATGATACAATACATTCTAAATAGTGCAAAAAGTAAGTCAAACGGTATAGAAAAGTGAGTAAATTGAAATGTGCAATATAAAGGGGAAAAATATATAAGTAAAAATAGTATCCCCCCCCCCCCCCCACACACACACACACACACACTGCCCTTAGACCAGGGATTAAATATCCTTTACTGACCAGCCATCACCTCTGGCGTTTAAAATCTTTATTTAATTTCAGGTCAGAACCCGTCTGTCATTTCTGGTGCCCGGGCTGTGATGAAACATAGGGCGTGTGTGTGTGTGTGTGTGTGTGCGTGCGTGCGTGCGTGCGTGCGTGCGTGCGGAGTCAGTCATATTTAGTGCATCATGAGGCCTATAGGATGGCCAGTGGGCAGCTGTGGGTGGCACAGGGGATCAGGGGTGATGTCTGGATACAACAGGCCCCTCACAAAGGCGTCACACTCATACAGCTACGAGCCATAATGTCACAGCAGCGCTACACAGCTTTAACCTGTGGTGTGACCTCGTTACAACAGAGCATACACTGTTTATATGATATGATATTAATCTTTAGAAAGAGTAGATAGATAGTTTAGTTAGAAATGTGTTATGCGTCGTAAAAGAAAAGAGAAAATAAGTCTTAAAGGTGCAAAAATATTTTATCTTTGAATTTTTTTTGTCAGCGATTATACACTAAATAAAACATATTTATGGATATTATATTCCATTTCTAAAAAGTCTGTTCTGAAAAATACCCAAAAATTCTACAGGTTTAAGACATCAAGACAGGACCAAAAAATACACACATTCAACACAACGTTACAGTAAATGAAGACAACATGTAATCACAAGCATTTGAGATCTTAACCTATCTGGATATTTGGGGGCACTGCATTGGCTGGTTTTGTTTATTGATTGAATATTTTTGTTTATTTACAGAAAGTACGCCCTTGTTATTTGCCGTATGTTTTTGTATAGATTGAGTGTGAGTACGTTTTGGTGGTAACAGTCAGGTAAGGTGAAGCCAGCCCCTCTGATAAACTGACATTCGCTGTGTTCCAAATCACATACTTCCCTACTATTTAGTATGCCAAAAAAAGATTCAGGATGTCCCAATACATGCACGTCAATTGTAGTATGCTGAAAATACATAAATGCCTCACTAACTCCAATAGCATTTTGGAGTAATCGTCTTTATTCTTGACATTTCTCGACATTAATGAAAAAATAAATCTTCCTTATCTGATTTATTTTTTCTTTCCTTTGGCCCTAAAACTCTTCTGTACTTTAGTATGTAGTGTAGTAAAAAAGAAAGAGTGTGATTTGGAAGGCAGATCTTGTCTTAACTCAGCTGTGTGTAAAGAACCCTCTGCACAGTAAACATGGTGGTTTTGTGGTTGAGACTGTAGTGATGCCGCTGATGATTCTGATGCCGAAATGTAGAAAATGTTTGAAAGCCGGCGCAGATGCAGACCTCATGTCTCACCATGATAACAGATTGAATCGATGGAGTTTGTACTTTGTCTAAATATGGCAACAACGTGAACGTCAGCAAAGTCTTGTTTGTGGGAGTATATAGCCCCGGAAAAAAATTAAGAGACCAAGTCTGGATTTTTCTTAAATCTTTATCTCTACATAACTTGTTGAAAATGCTCTTAATGACAATATTTTTTATTGTGAATTTGGTAGAAATGTTATCAGTAGTTTATATTATAAAACCAAAATGTTAATTTTACTCAAACATATGCCTCTAAATAGTCAAACGAGAGACACTGAACATTTGGAATGGTCTCTTCATTTATTCTGCAGCTGTATGTTACAAGTTACTGGCATAACATCACATTAAATATGTTTGATTTCTACAAACTTAATCTGAAATTGACCCAATAATTTGGGCCTGTGTTTTCAGTTGATCTGAATCTTATCAATAGCCAGCCAGGTGGAGTCAGTGATTCTCGAAAATGCTTGTTGTCAAAATCGCTTTTTGTCAAAATCTGTGAATATCTCCTCCCAATCCACTACCTGTCTGTACTGTGTGTGCACAGAAAGAAAAATCTGGTGTTAATGCACAACCTAGGCTCTGTAAACTGGCATGTAAACAAAGGGGTCCACCGCAGCTGACAACATGCCCGTTTACAGAGCCTAGGCTGTGTATAAACACTGTATTATTTCAGCACGCACACACTATGGCTCTGGACAGATAGCGGATCGTGAGGAGATATTCACTGATTTTGACGACAAGCGTTCTCCAGAATCACTGACTGCACCTTTTAAGACATTACGATGCAATATCTGTACGTTAAGTTGGGTTATCTAAGATCTTGGGCATCAGACAGAATTCAAGGCCAAGAATTTTACTCTTGTGTACTGTACAATACGATGTTATAAAAGTGATTCTGATTCTGAAGAGTTAGGAGCTCAGCTACCTGTGTTAACATTTTGATATAGGCTCATTTCCTCTTACCATCAAGTATATAGTCACCACAGAGAGACAGAGACACAGTGGGCGGACCACACACACACACACACGCACACGCACGCACGCACACACACACACGTTGGCTGATATGTTTTCCTGTGCTCTGCGATACTCAAACTTACTCAGTGGAAGACTCATGACTCACACAGTCCACAATATCTTTAGTGAGAGACAGCAAAACCACTCATCACTTATCCAGTCATCTACTACGTTTGTACGTGTGTGTGTGAGTGAGTGTGTGTGTTTGTCTCTGTGTGTGTGTGTGTGTGTGTGTGTGTGTCAATGGAAATATTGCATGTACATATGATTAATATTGTTATATTTACTGGTACGTGCAGTTGCTTGCTACATAAAGTTCTCCAATTCTATACGGTTGTTTTCCATCATCCAACCAACTAGCCTCTCAGTTTGTGTGTGTGTGTGTGTGTGTGTGTGTGTGTGTCTTTTTTGTGTTTGTGTGTGTGTGTGTGTGTGTGCGTGTGTGTGTCTGTCTGTCTGTCTGTGTGCCCACCACCTCAGTGCTTTGCTTATGAATGGTTTTATCCTCATAAAGTCAGTACTTCTAAAGCAGTGAGTGTTGAGGTTGTCTGTATTTCTGACGGTCACTTCGTCTGATAATCAACATAAAGATGGCATTTAAATTTCACCCAAAATCACTGCTCTGTGGCAAAATCTCTCGGCCCGATTGATATGTAAATTATGACCTAAAAAAGTACTGTGTAAACTCATTGTGTGTATGCATGAATCACACTGTTGTACATGCCGCATAATAACCATATTACCGCCTGTCATTATGCTGCAGTTATTTGAATGATTACAGATGACTCACCGTCAGCTGAAAGCCAACGTTTTTCTAGAACAGCCTTTTTTCATTTTATCAAAGAAAAAATAACGATGTACAGGTCTTTAAAAATGCGTTTTCAGGAAGAATATGTATCATAAATAAGACAATTAACAACAAATCCACCATTTATAGCCTTCACATTAGTTCTAAGAATGATTATGGAAAGTTTAGTTGATGTAAGTGTGTCTGTGTGAAATAGATTTTTGGTTTCAACTAATGTTGAGATAATGGCCATTACATATGGTTGTATAGGAGAAATGAACAGATGGAAAAAGACCAGGTTGAGTCAAATAAACACCTACATGTTAGGTTTGGACACTAGTATGAAAAAAGACAATCTCAAAATTGACCAGCGATTGAAAAAACTATATTTTTTCCCTGTCGTGTCTCAGCTTATCTAGAGGTTGAATAAGGCCAGAGTTAAAAATCTTTATTTCATTTGAACAGCATATTGATGTCCAAAGTTTCTACAGAGCAGGTTTTGGATAGGCTACATCCTTTTTTTCCATTTTATAAATCAAAAAATACTATAATACTGACCCTAAAAATGCATTTTCTCCATGTTTTTAAGAACAAAAAGTATCATAAAGAAGACATGTTATGGAAGCAAACAAAAATAATCTGCCTGCCTGCCGTGTCTCGCCTCAAACCAAACTTGACTTTTAAGATTTTATTAATTGAATGATTCTAAAAGTTGTGTGATAATTCCGCCCTTAGAACCCTCGGCCGTAGCTACTGGGTCTCAGCTGTCACTCACCCGGCCCTAGTGACGGAGAGGTGTGGTTGTCGAGGGGAGGCTGTTCCCGTGGTTGCCGGCGACGCTTGATGTGTTGTGACAGCGGTTGCCGGGGTCTGGGAGGCGGTAACCGTGCGGCACCATATTGCCAAATGGAACCCCGGGGTTGCTATAGGGATCAGCATGCCAACCAAGCCCAAGAAGAAGTGCTAATAGGCGCAACACGTCTTAGCTTTCACACATTAAGGCGAGCTGAGGGGTGACATATCAGAGCTGTGATACTGCCGCCTTTAAGGGCTTTGAAGGAATAAATAAGGGGCCACACCAACACCATTCGTTTGCTATACAGCGTATAGTTCAAGGCTAATGACGAAAAAGATCCCTTGAGTCAAGGAATATGTCAACCAATCAGGGGAGTTTGATATCGTCGGGCGGAAAACCTTGTATGTCCAAAACGGAAATTATTCAGGAAATTAAAAAAACAGTGTCATTTTTACAAGCAAATTAACTCTGCGTTGTGTTCACGAGCTATTTTCACTGGTTATACATTTTCATCTTCTACATTGCATTGTTGAGAGGAGCCTTGGACTTAAGAATTGCATTGCCAAAGACTGCTGCTGTAAATGTTATGATATGCATATGAACAATAAACCATCTTGAATCTCTTGAATCTTGGTTAAAACTTTATAAAACAGACACACACAGACGGATGTGAAGTGTTATCATGAAGAAAAAGAAAAAAGTCAGAAAATGCAGATATAAGGTTTTTTTCGCCAGACATCTACAATAAGTTTGAAGACAGACGTGTGTTCATCCATCTCTCTATCTCTCTCTCTCTCTCTCTCTCTCTCTCGTCATAAAATCGAGAGCAGTTTTTTATTCTATAGGCTATTTATTTTTATTGTATTAAATAATTAATACGTATTTTTTCTCTTCCTTATTTCAATTTTATTTAAATTTCTGGATGTTGGATTGCTAATTGATGGTTAGCCCTGAATTCTGATGTACAGTAGGCCCTATGTCATGTATTTCATGGATTTTGTTCTGTTGGTTTTTGTGCTGGTTTGAAAAAAGAAAAAGAGTTGTGACCAGTCTTGCCAAGGTGATGCTCTGTTCCATATTGTAACTGACAATAAAAAGCTCCGAGTGTTGAAGTCGGATCAACACTTTTTTTTTTTTTTTTTGGCACCAAGACATCCGCGTTCTCACCCGCAAACAGCCGAGGTCAAGTGAGGGTTGCTCGGGGCTACAACACCTTTTGTCACATGTGTTACCATGCAACCAGAACCCCACAGTCTACTGGCTGTAGTAAGGTTGAGTTCAATATGTTTTTAAATGTGGAAAAAGGAAAAAAGTGTGAGCGTCTGTTGTGGACTCCCTCCCTGTTACTTCCACCTTAGGGCCCATATGGTTGATTTGGCAGCTTCTCAAGCACCTGCCGCCAAGGGTTTGACTCAAATAATGTTTGGAACTGGTTTGTGTGTGTTGTGTGAGGCTGTTTGAATAGAATGAGTGATGATTTGAGTCCGGTTAACCCCTCCAAAGAAATGTGACATATTTTAATGCTAGTTTCTATTTAAAAAAAAGTATCATTGGGGTGCTCCGGTGGCGTAGTGGATAGAGCGAGCACCATATTGGCTCTGGCCTTCATTGCAGTGGTCGCGGGTTCGAATCTGACCCGTGGACCTTCACTGCAGGTCATCCCCCCCCCCTCTCTCTCTGTCTCCCCATTTCAACTCTGTACTATCTAATAAAGCTTGAAAATGCTGAAAAATAATCTTTAAAAAATAAAATGATATATATCATTGATCGTGATACCACATGGTGGAGGAGCACGTTTCGAATGTGAAAAGTGAAACCATAAAACAACAGTCTCATTTTTCCTCTGATGATCATAAATGACCCGTAACAGCAAACGAGACCATCAGCGCTACAATTGACAAAAACTGAAAGGTGCTTTTGGGCACTTTAACTATTGAGAATAAACAAATTCAAGCTCTTGATGTAAAAATCCGCTCCTAATTTAATTGGTCAAACAGTGTGTGATGTCACACATGGGAAAATGTAGAGTTAGACAGTGAGACCATAAAACACTCTTTCTGCCTTTTCTCAGGCTAGGATGATCCGATTTCTAAAATGTTTGCACATTTATACTACATGGGATCTCAGAGTTCAATACACCTTCATATTTCCACCGGTGAAGTAGGTCTTTAATGCCCATAGTTTTGAAATGACATAATCAGAATTGTATGTATTTGTGCATTCATCTGCAAAAGAGTATTTGCATCATATTGTATTAGTATCTGATTATTTTGAGCCATCTTACCGGGAAACCTTTTGTCAACCTCCAGTTATTGTCAAGAGGCTGAAAATATTCTTGTGTTAACCACAGTGATCTCAGCAGGTCTCCCACTAACACAGCCTCAGAAAAGGTCATTTATTCCATGTCAGTGGGACAAAGATGAACTCAGTCTGGTACTCTGGGTGTTTCTGTGTGTGTGTGTGAGTGGGTGTGTGTGTGTGTATCTCTCGCTCTCGCTCTCTCTCTCTCTCTCTCTCTCTCTCTCTCTCTCGCTCTCTCTCTCTCTCTCTCTCTCTGTGTGTGTGTCTCTGTATGTGTGTGTGTTTTTACGTGTGTATGTTTGTGAGGTTGCGTGTGTCTCTCCCTGTGTGTGTGTGTGTGTGTGTCTCTCCCTGTGTTTGTGTGTGTGTGTGAGACATTTCATCTCGGCGGATAGCCCCGGTGAAGACCTTGTGATACGTTAGTGGCTGCTTGTTCCTGATCAAATATTAAATATAGAAGGCAGCGCTTGACAGTTAAAATCTGGCAACAACTATATTTCAGTAGCTCCTTTCCTTTAGACCAACCGTAGTTACCTTCTAGCATCCATAATGTATAATGTGTTACAGATAAGGACGTGTGTGTGTGTGTGTGTGTGTGTGTGTGTGTGCGCTAATATGAATGTTAGCGTTGCATTTTGGACACCGCGTGAAGCTAAATGTTTCATATAGAGATTCTGGAGGACTGTACGCTAATGCATGATTAGACGATTATACATGAAAATGAAATGAATGATT
>OX442366.1:24613856-24631356 GCA_949357725.1 Hyperoplus immaculatus | reverse complement strand
CCTCTCTCTCTCGTGTGTGTGTGTGTGCGTGTGTTTGAGAGATTGTGTGTGTGTGTGTATGTTTGAGAGGTTGTGTGTGTGTGTGTGTGTGTGTGTGTGTGTGTGTGTGTGTGTGTGTGTGTGTGTGTGTGTGTGAGGTTGTGAGTGTGTGTGTGTCTCTCTCTCTCTGTCTGTGTGTGTCTCTCTCTGTGCGTGTGTGTGTGTGTGTGTGTGTGTGTGAATATATAAGTGTGTGTGTGTGTGTGTGTGTCCATCCATCCACCCCTCCCCCCTCATTGCCTGCCTGTGTCCCCCCCCCCGGGGCCATGCTCTGCTTGCTGAAGCGCTGCGTTGTGTAGCGAGTGCGCTGCCTTGCTACCATCAATATGGGTGAGTTACAGAGGTCGCTGGTTCAAACGCAGTTCACCGCCTCACGCCCGACACTAGCAGCAGATTCACTGTGTTGTTGGGGGTGTCGGAGCGTGTGTGTTTGTGTGTGTAAGGAATGGATTAATGCATGTGTTAGTATCAAGCTGTGTGTTAGTTTGTGCTTGGTTGTGTCTTCGTCCAAATCTTGTAGCCAGAAATGTAACAACGACCCAAAATGTAAAACTTTAAAAAAATATATTTTCTAAAATGTTCATATGACTGAATTAAGTTTGTTTTTGTGCCATGGCCCATCCTACACAGAATTACAAGACACCAATATAATACAACACAAAACACTACATGTGCACTACATACACAATCACAATAGACTATTTGTAATATAATACATCCGACACTGGATAAACAAACTAAATATAAATTGACATATTCCTCCTAGCCCTTTGACTTTGAAGAAAGTTAGCAATCACTTAGCCCTTTAATCCATACTGTATTGACTCCCTCTTTAATGTCATTTCCAATCCCATATCATTGTTAAACTAATTAGTATAAAAATATTTTATCGCCCCAAAATGTACAACGTTTTCACATGATAGGCATTATTTTTTGGCCTCTTACAGGCCTGAATATGTGTGTTTTATGTGTGTGATGTATTAATATTTTTTGCTTTGCGTGTTTACCCACACGCTATAGCAGAAACCAAAAGGGTTTTTCGATCTCCGTTCTGGGCCGCTTGTCAGACGAAATAATGAATGAACATGTTTATATTGATGTGTGTGGTTACGCGGGGCAACAGCTACTGATTCCTACTATTAGCCTACCTAACAGCTGGTCTGATCGGCTGTATCAGTGTGTGTATACTGCATGGCCCAGTCACGGAAGGAAAATGTCACTACACATTCAATACTATTGAAGTATAGCTTGATATTTCATTGAGTATCTTTAGTGTGTCATGGTGTAAGGCAAGGCAAGGCAAGTTTATTTCTATAGCACAATTCAGACACGAGGCCATTCAAAGTGCTTTACAGGGGCAAGATTAAAATGGAAAATGTGAGAATCTGACTTATCTGAATTTTATGTTTTCTGCTTCAAAACGTGGTGAAAAATTTGAGGTTCTGAAAAACTTCTGTATTGAAACTTTTCGAAGTAGTCCAAATAGATGGGTCCGATTACATTCAAACCTTTTCGCATTTAGTCTTGTAAGTGGTTGTGTGTGTGTTTTTCTTTCTTTCTGTCTGTCTGTCTGTCTGTCTGTCTGAAAAAAAATATAAATTGCATTCACATGTACGGTGTTCTAGAACTCACAAATTCTCTCCTTCTCTGTCTGTCAATCAAATATTCCACAACAGCCAATGTCTATGTTAGCCTGGTGCTACCAGACCATCGTACTTCATTTCATTTGTACAGAAGGTCTGGCAGTGCTGTAATTGGCAAACGTTCACTCATGGAGGCGGGTGTCTGTTAAAGTTTAAAACTATTGGATCTGCCCAGTGCCACTCTGGATTAGCCAATCAATCGCATAACGTTTGGTCGTCACGTGTGTCATGAGCCGGCTTCTGGCAACTGAAACTGGAGCGCGACTTCGACGTCATCGTTCTCAGCCACTCGCTCTGTTCGCTGATTGGACCGGCTGTCGAATCTCCGGCAAAACTGGGAAATGGGCTGTACACCCAGACTGACTACTGAAGGGAAAATAAAATTTGGCCGGAAGTAGGCGGGCGGGCGGAGCCAGGCTATGTCTATGTAGTCCTCCATATTTTTTCAATGATATGTGAAATCTTTTGAAAATGTTCTCAAATCAAATCAAATCAGTTTTATTTGTATAGCCCAAAATCACAAATACATTTGTCTCAGTGGGCTTTACATTTCATACAATATGATACAATATGATATAATATGACACCCTTCCCTTACACCCTTAGCTCGGCTCCCATTTTCCTCACACATTTTTCTCCCATTTAATTATTTTTTCTTCAATTTCTTACCCTTACCACAAGTAGAGACAGTAAGAGTTTAGAGTTCCTTCTCTTTTTTTTCTTCGAGAACTGCAAGACACACATTGTGAAAAGGTCATGGCCAGAGAGCCTACAATAGCTGTTCTGTGCTGTGCTGTGGAGTGAAGTTTAGTGGTTTTTGTGGTTAATGTGGCCATCTAGTGGGCCAGTGAAACACTTCCCACATGGAAACTAAACATGGAATTGGATATGCATTATTTGTTTTAAATGCATCTACAGTAAAGATAGATAGATAGATAGATAGATAGATAGATAGATAGATAGATAGATAGATAGATAGATAGATAGATAGATAGATAGATAGATAGATAGATAGATAGATAGATGGATAGATAGATAGATGGATGGATGGATGGATGGATCCACTGCGCCTCGAGTGCCCCCCCATGCTTCATCATTTTAATTTAATTTAAAAACTATGTTTCACTTTTCCTGGCCTTGATTTTAAGGCCTTTTTTGTGGCAGAGAATCGATCCCATCAGCATTAAGTTCATCCAGGCCTGAGATAGATCAGAAAGAGCTGCAGGCAACATTATATGTCACGGTTTAAAATAGAAATAAGAAAGTAAAGAACAGTGTCAAGCGTTTTGTAGTGTAAACAAACTAATACATTCCTGTAAACAAAAAAAGTGTGTGCATGTCAAGCAAGCTCCAATAACACACAGCAAATATATGGCAATCTTGATCATGCACATTTTTCTAAAACTCTTCAAAAATGTATACTCAATCAAAATGTATGAAACAGTAACCATGCAATAAGTGGTGTGAGGTCATACACAATGACAAAAAAATAACCCTGACTTCTAAGAATTGTGTGTATGAATTGCTTGCTAGAAGTTGTTTTCTGCAGTACTGTGTTTCATCCCTTATTGCCTTATTGTGTGTTCGTGTGGTTTCGCTGTTTAGTTCTGAGTGCAAAAGCGACTTCTGCATTTTGTATCTTGTAAGTCTCTGTACTCTGGGTTTGTGGTTTTGTGGCCCGGATGGGTGGGTGCGTTTGTCTTGTTCCTGAGGTAGTTATAGCTGTGTATTGAGGTGTATTGAGGTTAGCGGCTCACAGCTAAAGACTAAAGGAAGTCTTAAGAGTTTGTAAGAAGCTCATACGGGCTGAACGAGGGACCACATGGTTTCAAGTAAACAGAATAGGTCTGGGGTGTTTTTCATTTTTTTTTAAATGCACCAAAGTTCAATATGTTGAAAGTGTTGGCATTTTCTTCATATTCTACGGTGGCCCTGAGAGGCCACAGCACTACGACATCAGAAAACACATGCAAGAAGACAAAACACTAGCAAATTAAGAAAACATCTTCATCAATTTGACAACACATTCGCACCATTTAGAAAACACATGCAAGAAGAGAAAACGCTAGCAAATTAAAAAACACATGCAAGAAGAGAAAACGCTAGCAAATTAAGAAAACATCTTCATCAATTTGACAACACATGCGCACCATTTAGAAAACACATGCAAAGACCACAACACAACGGAAATAGGCCACAACACGACGGAAGTGTTTCCAGAGGACACTTAAAAGTGATGCACACGTCCAGACAGGCTTGCTAGCAGCAATTTCAGTCATTGGTGTTGGAATATCATGACATAAAAAGTAAGTGTTTTTGATGTATTTTAACATTGTGATCGCATGATTCAGATATTAGCCTATTGAAGTGATCTGCTGTTAAACTTTCGTTAGCCTTTTGCTTGTTATTAGCCTGCCAATTCTAATAACCGGATGAAATAAATACACACGGTTAATTCATTGATACCATAGACTGTATACTGTGAAACATGCTGTTAGTTATTATCAGAAACTTTAATAGGGGACAAAAGACTACCTGTGGGTTTTGCTGACTAGGCTAATATAGTCTGGTAGGACCAGGCAAGTACAAGTGTCACGTTTAAACTTTTGATATTTTTTAAGCCATACTTAGCATTCACATTGTTCCTTTCCCCCTTTCCCCAGGTGATGTATTGTCCATATTGTGGAGACGATTTGGCTGGACATATTGGAGGTTTTTGTGGCTCCTGTGGCAGCAACATTCAGTTTTTGCCACGTTTTCAAGAAGATGGTATGCTCTTCCCCAAAAGTCAAGTATTTAATGATCATTTGAGTTTTTATGTCTTATTTGTGCATGATGTGGTAGTGTAGAAAATCATTTTATAATTATATATACATGTAAACGAGCTCAAATACATCAACAAGTTGAACCAGTTGACTTCACATGATAAACAGAATTAAACACAAATATATTGCATGTAGTTTGGTAATCATGAGCTGTATCCTGTATGCACCTGGTCCACCTTTTATTATTTATTTTTGAGTGTTAAATGCCAGTTGAAGTTTTTCTTTTTGTTGTTCGTGCTGGAGTTGTTCACACATTGAGCATATACAATATCTACACTTTTATGCAATGAACAGTCCACAGTTTTTTTCTTTTATTATAATTTTTTCTTAAGATTTCATTTCTAATGACCCTGTTCTCTTTTCCCTTCAGAACCAGTATCTGATGAAGTCACAGAGGCAATGCTCATCCTTAAGTACTTTTCAGAGGGCCACACATATGAGGTTATCCTAGACTTTCTTGAAAAAAAGCACAACATTTTTCTGAGTCTGAGAACCATAAAGAGGAGGCTAAAGGAAGTAGGCCTTACTAGGAGGACAGACTACACTCCAATTGCCACTGTGCAAGCAACTATTGCCCATGAACTGCGTGGCTCAGGTCAACTATTGGGTTACAGAGCAATGTGGCAGACATTGCAACAAAAGCATCACCTGACAGTCAAAAGGGATGATGTTAGAACGATACTATCCAGACTGGATCCCTCTGGAGTTGAACTTCGCTCTCAACGCAGGTTTGCACGGAGAGGATATTTCACAGCGGGACCAAACCAAGTGTGGCATGTCGATGGCTACGATAAACTCAAACCCTTCGGTATTGCCATCAGTGGCTGCATTGATGGCTTTTCGAGGAAAGTAATGTGGCTCAAGAGTGGCAGCACTAATAATGATCCAGGGATCATTGCACAGAATTACATACAATGTGTAACGGAGTTTGGACAACTTCCAGCCCGCCTTCGCACGGACTGCGGAACTGAAAATGGAACAATGGCAGCAATTCAGTGTGCACTAAGATCGCAACATAATGATGACTTTGCAGGAGCCCGCAGTCACATGTATGGTACATCGACTGCAAACCAAAGAATTGAGAGTTGGTGGTCTTTCTTTAGAAAGCAAAGGTACATTTACATTTATTTGCTCCTATTTTGCTATGTGAGGTTATTGTTGCAGAAATCAGCAATTTAATATTAGAAAAAAGTATTTGTAGAAACTAGAAGGGAGACAATCTCAACTCAAGAATCAAGGAATGTAAGCAATGCATACATCCTGGATTAGAACCAGGCTTTTTGTTTTGAATACTTTTAGAAAGCATTTGTTTTAACACTAATTTCCGATATGAAAAATGTTCAGCACTAAAACTTTGCGTATGTTGTCATTCCACCATTAGGACACAGTTCTGGATTGAAGTCTTCAGCGACCTGAGAGAGGGGCACCTTTTCAACGGCACCCATGAGCACAAGTGCTTACTGCGGTATGTGTTCCTGGGCATCTTGCAAAAAGAGCTTGATGAGTACAAAAAACTTTGGAACAACCACACCATCCGACCTGTTCGTCAATCACGGTGTCCATCTGGCAAACCAGAAGCCATGTACCACCTTGCTCACAGGTTTGTATTTAATCCATGCGACGTGACCATGTTCAGTAAATTTCAGATTGCATTTTCACTTATGTAAGTTTAAAGACGTGTGATTACAATATAATTCATAAGCTCCATTCCACACCAAACCTACATTATCAATGTACAAAGCAAAATGCTGGATTTATCGGCTTCAATACTAAAAGGTGCATTGTGGTGGTGATGACCCTATTTGAATAAAAGAGCTGCTGTCAAACTGTGACTGATTTCTGTTAACAAATGTAATGTCTTTGTTTAAAATGTTTAACAGCTGATTTATTGTAGTTTTAGTTCAAATACTCATCATTTTAATTTCTGACTGGCCTTAGGTTTGGTGGAAGGGAGTGTGGATTCCCAGTGTCCCAGGAAGCCCTTCACCAGTTTGATGGCATTCTGCCAGCTCAACATAGTCTATGTGGTGATGACAATCTACAGATTCACTTTGCAGACTTGGAGAGACAGAGTGCGCTGATTCAAACAGTCGACTGGACAACTGCTGTTCGGAATTATATATCACTGAAAAACATGTCTCTACTTTAGAAACAACCATTCCTTTATGTACAACTTTGAGAAAAAATAGCCACTTTTAAGTCTGTGCAATAAACTCAGTGCCCTTTTTTGCTGACATGTGACATTTTGAATTATATTTTGTTTATTGCATGTGCAATGCATGTGTAAGCACGTACATGTACACATCAGAGCTACGAAAAAATGCTATGGGAATTGTGAGCACATAAGTGCGTGGACATATAACGGCATGGGGATATAATTGATCAAGTCAATTCTTCAAATTTTGATGAAAGGAGACTCAATATAGTTATTTTTTATTATCAGTCTAGAAAGTTGTTGTGATTTCTAGTGCAGACAAACGATACAACTATTTAATAAAGATATCACATTAATGTCAGTTAACTTGATTAATCGCACATTTTTAAATATTTTAAATGTCCCTTGATTTCTTGTCCCATTATTTTCTCATTTTAATGCTCTTATCACACACATTCTCTACACCCTTATAATTTTGTGTATCTTTTCTAAAATATTATAATTTCCAATTCAGTGCAAATAGCCCACAATGTAGGCTAGATCCCTGCCCCCAAACCCATAGAACAGCCTACACAAAAGTAATTGGAACTTCCTTTTTTATTAAAAAACAGACTATTAAACATAGGCTATATAAAACCAACTAGTATTAAGGCTAAATTAAACTGGTTGTTGTAGGCCTAAATCTTGACACACTGTACGCCTGTGAGCCGGTGGTTAGTATGCCTGGGAGCTGCCTGGAAGTCTGCGTTGGGAAGACAAAACTCCAGAAACACCCTGTGGCGCTGCTGCAGCCGAGGCTCCAGTCGTCCTTCGTAGCAAGAATGAACTAACGTACATTAATCTTTTGGTCTGAGCGAAGGGTTGTTAGTCCCAGACATGGATCTATAAAGAATGTTGCAGAGTCACACGGAAGACGCTACTAGTACCGTAGCAAAATTGACTTAACAGTGACTTAACTGCGAGCTACATGTATACTTTATGTGTTTCTAACAAGTTGTTGCAACAGCATGTGAAAAAACTACAAAGTTTGCCAGGCCAAAAACAATGTTAATCTCACGATGAAAAACTGTATGCCATTACAATGGGTTTGCGTTAATGCCATTAATAACCTCTAACTGACAGCACTAATAATTTCCCACTACAAACTTCAATAAAGCCCAAACCCTGGGGCGTTTTGCAAGCCAAAGTCCATGGCTTCCTGAAATGCTTCGTATGTGTGTGAGATTGGGAGCTTGATTGTGTTGGCACACACATTTGCCACAGGAAAGCGCGCCTTTTGGAAGATTATCTGTGGCTGTGGCTTCATTGATGAAGCGGGAACTTCCCTCAGCCCAGTTCCAAACATTAGAATGTCCTCCAATGAAAGGTTTGTCTCTTTTTCTGGGAGGGAGGGCACAAGACAAAGAAGATGTTAGGCTTTTGTTTTTAATAACAGATTTTGGCAGACAGCAATTTCTGAAACTTATTCTCTTATGGCTACTTTAGAATCAGTGTACACATTGGCTATCAGCTGTAAGAACTTAGTTACTTCATATCTCACGGATAGTTGCAGTGATGATTCTGCATATTTCTTATCTAATTATAATAACATTATTACCTTCAACATAGAGCAGATAGTCTCGCCAGTAGCTCAGTGTTCTGGTCTCCTCCTGGCGCATTGTGCTACCGGCTGGACTGAGCTGCACATGAAAAACACTCTCCAATTCATCAGCTGTAAGTTGTTTCGCACTGTAGCACAGAAATGGCATCAATAGCGCAGGATGCTGTTCCAGGGCATTGAGAACATCCAGGGTTGCAAGTCCGTCCTTGAACCTACAAAACATACAGATTGACAGTCAGACAATTCAAAAGAAAAAAATTGCATAATCATTGTGAATATGTAAACAACTACTGGAGGATATATACATTTACCATGTAAAAGTTATTGACATAATAACAACAAAGCATAGTTATCATAATAAGTTATAGTTATTTCATAGGGACAATGAGTCTAGAATAATTTCAACATATTTGAAATCTGACACCACCTTGAGCTAATCATCATAATAAAAGTTCAGTTTACAGCCATCAGTGTCCATGATATTAGTCAGCTTAAACAAATCAACCATTTTGGACAAAACACAGAAAATAATTGAACAGATGAACCATGAAGGATAAAGTCTCACATTTTTTCAGCTCACCATTACAGTTTTTCCACAGATTAACACCTTTGTTATGATACATTGAAGTTTTGCATTTGTAGAATGATTTTCTATGTAAATAAATAAATTAAAAAAAAACACCAAATAGACAGAATATGTGATACCTCTGGATGGAAAGATGGTTCCTGTAGATGAAATACCACTGAATGTAATCATCTTTGACTTTCTTCTTGTCGTCCAGTGAACTCATGAAGCGATGACAGCCTGCTGTCTGAAGCATGCTGGAGTGTTTGTCTGTGAGTCTCTGGAGTTCCTCTAGTGATGTAGTATTATTTATCTAGTGTAAAAAATACAGTAGTAGCAAAAGTATGTCTGGACTAAGGTATTAATATTTATTGAAAGTTTTGTGTCAGTTTTATGATTTATGAAATTGCTTATCATCACAACCCAACAACATACCTCAAGGAGGGCCTTCCTCACTGCATCATCAGGGATATCCTCAAGTGTAGCCTCAATTGCCTTTACTTTACCAACGAGGTACCGGAAGAAGTTTGGGTGGAGACAACGAGGCCCTGGACCTCCATGGACAATAGAGACTGCAATCATTCTTCCAACGTGGAAGTATTCATCGTCTTCCAAAGCTAAAAAATGCCAATATTGCAATGTCAGGATAAATCAATTTAAAACAATGTAAAAACATGAGAAAACAGGATTACCTTTACTATCGAAAGAGAGGTATTTGGCATTATCTTTGCCTTCAAACACTCGTCTTGTCTTTGTGGCGTCAATCAAAAGCGTAAGAAATTCTCGAGTAGGCCCACCGGTGTCGATAGCCTCTTCCACCTGCTCATCATCTGTGAATCTCACCATCATGTCATAGGTAGGGTCATATGTGGATCGCTTGAACCCTCTTATGGCACCACCCCAGACATTGGCCCGGTTAATGTTAAATCTGCAGCAGGAGCTTGAGTCACGCTTCAGAGACAAATTGGAGACCAGGTCTGCAGCCGTCAGACCATCACTGTAGAAGAGAAGCAAACCGTCAGTTAAAGGCAAGAAAAGCTCTGCCTCTTTGTTGTTGTGCGGATTATTTATACTGTGAATGAAACATTTATTTTTTAAATGTATGAGTAAGCTATCCAGCATCACTCAAATGATAAGCATAATTCAGACATGACGATCTGTATTAAGTAATATATTTTGAGAGGTCCACATGACCATATTCTTTTGCAGAGGAGAACCAGTTTAACATTTCTTTCAAGATTTAATAAATCATAGGACTATACTGAAAGGAACTTCAAATGTCTAAGTTGGTTTGAGACAATATATATCTTATCTAAGATTTAGAAAAACAAGAAATGCTTAAGGTAAACAACTAGTACCTGTGTTCCTTTGGCAATTCCTCTTCTACCTCACAATCTGAAGAACTGCTGTCAATGATGACAGGTGCATAGATATTGGTGTATGTGCTGTGGAAGGAAGGTACACGAATAATTGCCTTTTGAATAAAACAATGGGATACATATAATCTCGAAAGTATTCTGATACAGAATTTGTGTTGCTTTGGCTCTGTATCGCACCCATTTAACCTCATCGTTAATGTTTAATTTCAAATCCACTGTTCAAAAGTATGGAACCATAACAATGAAAAACTATGTCACTATCCCAATACTTTATTACTGTACCAAAGATGTCAGAATACAAACTCTTAAAGTTATGTTTTATGACTGACTTGTAGAAGTCACTTGAAGTAAGCTGATCTTCTGAGGTGGTTGTCTGTTCGGGCCTCGTCACACTCTTGGCCTGTATCATTGATCACATTACACATCACAGCACAATAAAAGTTAGACGTCACATACACAACCTGAAAACAAACTCAACAAGTGCAAGTTTAATATAGAATATTACATACCTGTCCTTTAGATGGATGGGATCTTGTGGGTGAGCTAAAAATACAAGTATTAAAAATGTCTTAGTAGAAATTGTCATTGTGTTGTAGAGAACATACAATGCTTTCTGAAACATATTGACATTCCTATTGCTGGAACAGGTACCAAAAGAACATGTTAGTAGAAATGTTACTTACCACTGACTATACTGTGGTGTACTGCACTCAGGACTTGTCCATAGCTGCCAAGTGTAAACATCAAACCCTAACTTATTCATAGTCTTAACACTGAATCTTACCACTGTATATGCTTATTCTCATAACTGTTGTCCAGAACATTTTGATGTAGCTGAACTGTACAGCACAAAGATCTTGAAAAATCATTCCCTGAGATGTACCTACCACTGTGTCAGATAGAGGTGACATATTGAGTGGCACCCTAACAACAACCTCATCATCCTCCTCCTCCTCCTCCTCTTCCTCCTCATCTCTGTCACCTTCCAAAAGATTTTGTGATCACTCTCCATTTAAAGATATGCCAAAATAACATTCTAAGCAACTATACTATAGCTGGAAACCAAAAAACTCCAATCACTAATGACTAAAATAATCTGATTTGTTGTACATGTACAATAGGCCTATATGTATTGTCTTTCAATACTTACTGTTTGACAAGTCCTCAAGGGTGCAGATGTATAATGTGATCCTTTGATACTGTTTTCCTATGGCCTCTTTGTATTTTTCGATTGTAAAGACAGTCTCAGTCCCAGGGATAAATTTGATCGGCGAGCCATCAGGATACAGCAAGACATATTCCCCATCTTTTATGTCTTTGTTGAAATCTTTTATCTTTCTCCAGGCAGCTGCCAAAAGTTGCTCAGATGACCACTGAGGTTCAACTTGAACAGGAAGAGATTTCCCTCTCATGGGCTTGACGCCATGCCTCGTCTTCCCCATCATCCCAACAGAAATCTAGATGACAAATCAGAAGCAGAAGTTAAGACTATTGCGTCAGACAATGCAATTTAGCAGTATCAAACATCAATATTTACTTACCGTGACTGTTTTCATTGTTTTCTTTTTTTTTGGGTTCGAAAATATTTTCCTCTCAGTTGCTTTTTCTGCCCTGTATTTCATAAACTGATGCATAGCTGACTTATTGAAGCATGCATCAGTCCCTAGAGAGAGAGAGAGAGAGGGGGGGGGGAGAGAGAGAGAGAGAGAGAGAGGGGGGGGGGGAGAGAGAGAGAGAGAGAGAGGGAGAGAGAGAGAGAGAGAGACTGATTAAAAAAATATCAAGCTAATATCACCTTCGGGCTCAATTTGAGATGAATAACGTTTTTCACCTGCAGTCCTCGATACTGAAGAAGCCGCTGGTATAAAGCCAATGTCCTTCCCACAGGAACAGCAGAATTTTGTTGAGTTATCCCACCAGACTCCACAAAAAGGACAATACATGTTTTTCTGAAAAAGACGTTTAAATACCATGTTACATTGTCTTCTGCTGTCCGTTATTTCATAATAGAATAGGTCGGTATACAACTTAAAATATTATTCATGCTGTCTTACTGCATCTATGGAATTAGTTTACGTCCTTGAACGTTACTTAGTGACAGTTCTGAGTAACTATAGTACATATATTTCTGATAGTAGGCTAACTATAGCCAGTTAAAAGCGTGTTTCACACAATCTATTTCACAATTAATTAACCGTGTGTATTTATTTCATCAGGTTATTAGAATTGGCAGGCAAATTACAAGCTAAAGGCTTACGAAAGTTTAACAGCAGATCACTACAATAGGCTAATATCTGAATTATGGGATCACAATGTTAAAATAAATCAAAAACACTTACTTTTTATGTAATTTTCCAACACCAATGACTCGATAAAGAAAGCAATCCGGTGCTTGCAAAAAGCCTGTCTGGACATGTGCATCACTTATAAGTGTCCTCTGGAAACACTTCCGTCGTGTTGTGGCCTATTTCCGTTGTGTTGTGGTCTTTGCATGTGTTTTCTAAATGGTGCGCATGTGTTGTCAAATTGATGAAGATGTTTTCTTAATTTGCTAGCGTTTTCTCTTCTTGCATGTGTTTTTTAATTTGCTAGCGTTTTCTCTTCTTGCATGTGTTTTTTAATTTGCTAGCGTTTTCTCTTCTTGCATGTGTTTTCTAAATGGTGCGAATGTGTTGTCAAATTGATGAAGATGTTTTCTTAATTTGCTAGTGTTTTGTCTTCTTGCATGTGTTTTCTGATGTCGTAGTGCTGTGGCCTCTCAGGGCCACCGTAATATTCAGTGAAATGGTCGATTTTTCTTTGAAATGAAGTTGCCTGTTACATGATTTGTGTGCCAGTCAAACAATACACAAAACACAAAACTTGCTGGGTGGTATTTATCATAACAGAACATGTTTTGATAAAAAGACATAATAATATTCCGGTTTGCTGATGTGGAGCATTGACGAGATCATTTCAGAGTTCATAAAGACAAGCACCTGACTGATGAGTGTTGATGAGTGTGTTTTCAAAGCATCATCGGGCCCGACTGAAACTAACAACATGATTACTGCTTCACACACACACACACACACACACGTCACACACACACACACACACACACGTCACACGTCACACACACACGTCCCCCCCCATACACACACACACACGTCACACACACGTTACACACACACACACACACACACATACATGTTTTTGTACGGCTATACATGTGGGGACATTATTTGACAATGCATTCCCTAGCCCCTTCCCTTAACCATCAACACTAAATGCCTAACCCCAACCTTTACACTAACCCTGACATAAACCTAATTCATACCTGAACGTTTAAACCTAGTGTTAACCCTCAAACAGCCCTTTGAAGAAATGAGGACGAGGCAAAATGTCCTCACTCCCATTGTTAAAAGCTAAAACTGGTCCTCACAAAGACGCCTGTACAGGTACATACACATACACACACACACACACACACACACACACACACACACACACACACACACACACACACACACACACACACACACACACACACACACACACGTACATTACAGCCTCTGTGTGTGTGAGTGATGGTATGTTGATGTGTGCGTAACTTTAGTGTGAACAAAGGACATTGTGCATATTGAATATTGTTGTCAAACCTAATTTAACGCCTCCACTGCTTAATGGCTGTGCAGAAATATCATCTGTCAAGCGTGGAATGATGTTTGTTAATAATGTAATATCGCCATGTCGACTCTAACAGTGAGATGTGTGAATATATTTCAGGCCTGAATTTCACACCTAGGAGTTTGCTACAAGAATTCCAAGCATGGGACACACACACACACACACACACACACACACACACACACACAAAGGTCTGGATAATGTTTCTTAATTTGGTTTTTCAAGCATTTCATCGGGTCCAATATTTAAATAACTACAGTAAAGCTATAGTGCGTAGCTTCTGTCGCCCCCCCCATGAGGAAATCTGAGTCATTACAACAACACTGTCGGCGCATCTACATGATCTTGCATTTATTAGCAGTAGAATCAACAACTGAAACATTTCTTAGGCTCTTCTTGGGGATTTTTCTGAGCTCCTGTGCCAGTGTCCTGGGGGGGGGGGGGGGGGGGGGGCGACACCAGTTTGTAAACGCTGCCATACTGAGAAATACAGAGAGAGTTTTGTGGGAGCTGATAGGCTTAAATCAACTTTGTGTCAACTCATTTGGCGATGGCTTGATAATTACTGACACTCATTTAAATGAAAAAGTTACGCACTATAGCTTTAATGTACATCACAAGCTTCCAAGGTCCATATCTGTAAAGAAAGATATGTGAAGAGCATCCTAGAATAAACAACATCACCATTTTGTGCATAAAGAAACCAGTTAATGCGACATTTCAGTGCAAGTTCCAGTTTATTTATAGGAATATTTACAGACAAAGAGAAAAGAAAAAGTGTTTCTTCTTTATATATATACAGCTCCGGAAAAAATCAAGAGACCAGTCTGGATTTTTCTTAAATCTTCATCTCTACATTACTTAGTGGAAATGCTCTTTAATGACAATATTCTTATTGTGAATTTGGTAGAAATGTTGTCAGTAGTTTATATTATAAAACCAAAATGTTCATTCTACTCAAACATATGCCATTAAACAAGTAAAACGAGAGACACTGAACATTCGGAGTGGTCTCTTAATTTTTTCCATGGCTGTATATATTCTCTGTTGGTGCTTTCTGTTCTGTGTATCTCACTCGTAAAGTCCTTGAATGCCAGAGGCGGCCATTGTTCCACCACACAAAATGCAGGAGACATTATTTCTCATTAGTGTTGTGGACAGTTCATTAGTGCTGAGGTCGGTGTGTGTGTGTGTGTGTGTGTGTGTGTGTGTGTGTGTGTGTGTGTGTGTGTGTGTGTGCGTGTGTGTGTGTATGTGAGAGAGAGAGTGTGTGTGAGAGTATGTGTGTGTGTGATTCTGTGTGTGTGCGTGTTTGTGTGTGTGTGTGTGTGTATGTGAGAGAGAGAGTGTGTGTGATTGTGTGTGTGTGTGCATGCGTGTGCTTAATCTTACCCGGGAGTACAACCTGACTCAAACAGCTTCTTAAAGGAGAAAGGGAAGGAAAAATCAGACTGTGTTTCAAACTGTTAACTCCATGTTGGATGTAGCCATTTTGTCTGAGTACAACTGAGGGAAAATTAATATTAATTTAAAATGTTGTATCTAACACTGACAGATTTGAACTTTCCACTGCTGTACTTGTCCAAACCAAGGACTCAGTTTGCTGTTAAGACACACACAAAAAGATTTTGATGTTTGAGCTTTGCACTACTTCTGTTTACGTGCAGTTTTGTTGCAGCATACACATCAGTTTGTGTGTGTGTGTGTGTGTGCGTGTGTCTGTGTGTGTGTGTGTGTATCTGTGTGTGTTTGTGTGTGTGTGTGTGTGTATGTGTGTGTGTGTGTGTGTGTGTGTGTGTGTGTGTGTAAGTGTATGTGTGTAAATGTGTGTCTCTCTTCATTGCTTCTGGCCAACATCTTATGGTTGCTTACAACATCCCAGCATTAATACCCACAATGCAAGTTTTCTGATTTTGACATCAAATTAATTCTTGGGGATGCAATAATTAATTTGTGTTAATTCTTGCACCCCCCCCTCTGCACATTTGTAACACTGTGCTTCTTTCACTCATTTGTTTGCTGTATGATAAATCAAAATGACACTAGGAAAAAAATACATCTGTGACCTTAAAACCGTCAGGCAAAAAACATACATTCTTGAAAATTAGTATATTGTGGTCGTGTATTCAGATAGTCAGATAATATGTTTTCATCTGTGAGGGATCCTGAAAGTGCTTAAAAACAAGACAGGGTTTGGTTTGTAGGCTGCAACTGGTTGAATGTAAGTTAAAGGTGCTACGAGGAACTTTACGTTGTGTTAAATCTTGCACCCACTTTGGACAAAAGCGGTAGTGTTTTTACTACGCCAGCTGTTGTTCCTGGGTGAGCATATATACCCATGACAAAGGCATTAAGAAAAACTATATAGGAATAGCTTTCTTTGCACTGATGGTCTCGTTTGCTGTTACATGTGATTTATGATCATCAGAGGAAAAATTTGACTGTTTCAGAAATATTAAAAAGCTCCTCGTAGCACCTTTTAACTATTGGATAAACCTCTCACTACATTGCAAGTAAAAGACAAAAGGTGGTAACTTGTATATAACTCGCATATAATTCATATTCAGTGTGTTGGTGGCTAAGATTATTCATATACTGATTTACAGACACTCCAGTTTGAAGTTGATGAATAGTAGAATACATGTTGCATTAACCTTTACACACACTGACTTACCTGTCTGTACACAACTTTAAATACTCTTAAGTTTTTTTTTACACAGAGTGATATAGTAACATACATACAGTATAGAATAATTGGGAGGTAATCAAAGCCCTCTTCCATTTAAATGCTCAAGTGTATCCATACCATCTTTTTGTATATCGCAGGATTAAATTTTTCGGTAAAGGAAAATTCCAGCTTGTTTCAATTGGTTATGATAACATTGTAATCACTGGGTGTTGTGTCAAAGCCCTCATGAAGATTCTTTTTTTTTCTAAAGATAATTTTTTGGCATTTTCCAGCCTTATTTGAAATAGGAAGACAGACAGACAGAGAGAGAGAGGGGGGGGATGACCTGCAGTAAGGGTCCACGGGTCGGATTTGAACCCGCGACCACTGCAGCGAAGGCCGGAGCCAATATGGTTACTAGCTCTATCCACTACGCCACTGGAGTGCCACAAAATGAAGATTCCTTATGGGGTAGGAAATTAGACATATCTAAATTTGGCAACCTGTATAATTTGGTTTCTATTTTATGATCTGAACTTTAAACTTTTTCTTTCTTGTGAAATTCTGAGTATTCTTCAGGGTTTCCCCGGGAGTTTGTGGTTAGTGTGAGCAGGTGGCAGGTACTTTTTCAGGTTTCACTCTTCTTTTACTATGTGTATAACAACGGAGCTACTGATAATGGTCCAGTTGTTCAGTATCTAACTTTACACTATAACATTACCTTAGAATTAAGACTCTTCCCCCCCATGGGCATCGGCAAGCAGCGGACCCGGGTTCGATTCCGGCCCGCGGTCGTTCTCTGCATGTCAATCCCCTCTCTGCCCCATTTCAACTCTGTCTCTATACTATCAATAAAAAGCATAAAAATGCCAAAAAAGGCTCTGTTGGAAGTTAAGTTTGACTAATGTTGTGTTTCTAATAGGAGGATTTCCTTTCTGAGGCAAATAATAAATCTGC
>OX442366.1:24576356-24608856 GCA_949357725.1 Hyperoplus immaculatus | reverse complement strand
TACATTCACTCAAACCAGAAGCTGTTCTAACCCTTTAACACAGCTGTGAACAAGTTTTACTTTTGACAATGTGGAAGTATTTATATAATTTCTTAAATTTTTCTTACAATTTTATCCTTTATGTTTACCCCCGGAAGAATAGTTGGTACCACAGTAATAACTAAAAGGGAACAAAAATAAAATAGATAAAAATCCATTTAACTCACATTGATAGAGGGCCAGGACTGGGCGTGCTCTGCGGACATATAACCCGATGACTGAGAGTGGCATGTGAGGGTGTTGGAGCGCTGTGGTATGGGGAACACGGAGCACGAAGCCGGTCCTCCTCTCATAGCTCCAGAGCCACAGGGCACCGTGGCCGACAGCACACCCAGGGTTCGAGGGGGGCTGATCGGGTGCGGACAGGCCCATTCGTCCTCGTCTTCACTGGACTGTGGAGGTCTGGGGGCGGCGGACGGGGGAGGCGGCGGCTCGAAACGCAGGTGGCCGACCTCAGACAGAGGGAAGGGCATCTCTCGGGAGTGACGCATGGAGCTCTCCTCTCCACCTGTCAGCAATACATCGAAATGTATTTATTTTATTTATGTATTTCAGCAAGACATCAACAAAAAAAAACATTTTAATTTTTTTGTTAATAAGAATTTGTTCTTAATGACCTTAAATAAAGGTAAAATAAGATAAAGGAACCTTTCAAAAAAATCACTTGTAGTTCAATGCCTTACATTGATTGCAACAAGAAAGCAAAAAAGAAGCATGTAGCGACCAATAAAATATAGGTGATTGAAATGCTAAAGCTACAGTGCGTAATTTCTGCGTAACTACCCATGAGGAGTTTTTTGAGTAATTACAACAACAGTTGACACCAGTGACACCAGTTTGTAAACGCTGCCATACTGACAAATACTCAGTTTTGTGGAGCTGATAGGCTTAACCAACTTTATGTCAGCTCATGAATGTAACCTACGTTCAGTTATATTAAAAAAGTTAGGCACTTTAACTTTAAAAGTCAAAATAATAAGAATACAAATAACAAAATGTTATATAAAATAGATAAAAAATGCATGCAGTATAAAAATCGTTTGCCTTGATGGTGAGACGGTGACCCTCTATGCTGCAGCCCACCGTGATGAGGCGATCCTATGTGCTGCTGCTGTTTGGAGTAACTATCCACATACGGCCGGGGCTTAGGCAGCGTCGATACGGGGTCCAACGTGAAGCGTGGGGGGCACTGGTGATACACAGAGGGGTCCGCCACCTCCGAATAACTCCTCCGGCCCTGGAAACTGGCCCGTAGGTGCTGGCTAGGGGGCCGGCAGGAGTAAGACGCGGGCCCGTTGTTGACATCCAGGAGCGGGGAGCGACGGTGCATGTCCGGGGAGAGGCGTTGCAGTACCGGGGACCTCCTCTGGGGGATGGGGGAGTGGTGGGGAGGAGGGGGGACCGGCGAGTGACGTTGGGAGATGGGACTGTGACGGGGCTGGGACACGGGGGAGTGTTGCTGCTGCTGCTGCTGCTGCCGCTGGTGGTGAGGGGAGGGACGCTGCTGGACTGAGAGGGACAGAGAAGAAAAAAAAAAGTTAAAAAATATTTATTTTTTTAATTTTGGCACCTGTTACTAGACTACAAACACTATATGGCAAGTAGAATGTAGACGGCCGAATGGAAGGACTTTGGGTGTAAGGACTGAGGTGACGGGAGAAAAAAAATATACACGTAATAAAACATATTTGAAAAGAACTGTTGCTACACAATATGGTCCCTAGTTTGTGGACAGCCTAACGGAGAAGAAACGTGCATCGAAAAACATATAGGCCTACTTTATTTTTCTATCTGTTTCTACACTAGGGGAGAGTGGCCTAAGTTGTGCATTTTGGAAGTTGTGCCACCCCTTGTTTCTAGAAAACCGTGGAAGAAATTGGAAATGTGACCACATATTTAAGAAGAGCCATTCATTTGACTCATCCTGTAAAGAAGGGAGACACAAGGAATAAGATATAAGCACATTTAAGCTCAAAAAACTGTGTTTTGCCTTTCAAAGTAAAATTTCCATGATCAAGGTTTTTTGATTATTGTGTCTGAACAATTATAGACAAGTTTGAAAACATTTGACACATATTTTAGTGCTTTGGTATGCTACATTTTGAGTCTATACAGTTAGCACAATGTCAGCCCTAAATTGCTGCATCATGCTTATTATTCAAATTTCTGGGATTGGGGTGATTTGTGCCAAAGGGCCTGGGTGAGTTATAAGTAAGTAAGTAAGTAAGTAAAATGTATTTATAAAAGCACATTTATGACAGTTTGCACTGTCCAAAATGCTGTACATTCAGTAGGTAAACAATGAAGGTAAAATAACAATAACCAAAATAAAAGACGTAAAGCCCATACATTCACATATAAACAAAGATAGTAGTGCAGAGGTAAGATAGTTAATGGGGAGGAAACACCAGGGTGTACATATGGGTTTTGAGCCTTGATTTAAAGGCAGAAATGTAGGGGAATCACATTTGTCAGGTGGCAGTTGGTTCCACAAGCGCGGAGCAACTAGTGCAAAGTACTTTTCTGAGAGTTGTGCCAGTGGCATGGCTGTAGACGCTGGTCACCAGTGATTGTCTACAGTAGCTCAGAAGAGAGTGACATCTCAATTCCACTTAACGACACCACTGATGAGAGTTCAGATGGCCAGAAAGGTGATGATGGTGACTTTGTCATTGTGAGCTTTGCAGGTAAAACCATTAGATCTGCTAGGCCTCGTTTAAGAAAATTGTCCTTCAATCTTTGTCAACTATTTACTTTATTTACTTTAAATAAACCTTAAATAAGTGATTGTCTAATGGATTTGTCTTGCATTACAGTTTATGAGATATATATCAATGGCACAATTCACCCCATGGTATTCTCTCCAACCACACAACTTACACCACACCGGGGGCAAGTTGTGCATCAAGACAACTTTTTTTCCGAAAGCTATATTTGTTCAACAGTTTATTCCAGATCCAAAGTTTTTATTGCCAGGGATGCACAACACCCTGAAATATATTTACATATTTGAGTTGGAGACTTTACTGTCAAGGCCTTACTTTAAAGACACTTTGAGTGAAAAGTTGCACAACTTAGGCCACTCTCCCCTATATGTCTTTTGGACGCAATTTCTTTGATTCTTTAATTACAAATAAAAAAAAATTCTTTGCCTTATTTCGCTCTTTGTCTTAAATGCAAAATCAATATTCTCTTATGTTTTAATCTTGATAACACATAAGACAATATTGTATACAGCTTTGCAAAGCACTTTGAATGGCCTCGCGTCCGAATTGTTCTGAATAAATAAACTTGCCTTGCTATGCATTTCGTGAAAACAGCCATGACAATTTTCACACACACTTAGCCGGATGTAATAAACAACACAGAAAATAAACACATGTCCTTCTTTGTTCCTCTTTCTTATGAAAAGATTGAGATCTGCAGGCAAGTACAGTCGCTGAGTTTCGTGTAATTACAAATAGCTAGCTAGCTGTTGACTCACCACTAACTGCATCTCCACTTCCCATTTCAAAAAGGAAATACATCATCTAATGGCGCTTTTCCACCGCATGGTATCAGCTCGACTCGACTCGACTCGACTCGCATTTTTGGCTTTTCCACTGCAATTTCATGGTACCTGGTACCACGTAGCGGCTGCTTTTTTGGTATCGCCTCGCTCTAGGGTCCAAGCGAGCTGAGCCGATGCTAAAAGGTGACGTCGGCAGACGGCCGGCCACTGATTGGCCAGAGACTATTGTCTGGCCAATCAGTGGCCAGAGACTACCGGCTTCATTCTGTTGTTTATTCTCCCCAACTCTCCGGGACTTTTGAGTGTATTTCCGCCGCGTGCAGCCTTCTCTGGCTCTCTCATTTGATTTGCATCACAGATCCGAATTTATTTTCCATATATTCGCTAAGCTCACCCAGTGTTGGTTGTTGGGGAAGTTACTTACATACGAGAGGAGACATGTAGGGCAGCTAGCAGCTAGGCTAAATAGTAGCCAGCTGGGACAGACATGATAGCGAGCGATTACATTACAAGCCTCGGACTGAACTGATTACCTCAATAAAATATTCAGGCTGAGACACGGCTTGCATTTGAAAACACGTATCCTGAAACAAGCACTAAACAGTCAACTTTATCATGCCCGTGTTTACGTGCATATAGGGATGTACGTGACGCATCCCTACAGCTGACTGTGTGGCAGAGTCACACATCGGGACAACAACCATCCCTCTTAATGGCCCGTAGCAATATTCTTCTACTTCTTTCAGCAAACAGATACAAGGGGGTATTTCTTAAAAAAAATTCATCCGTGTTTTTGGCGGTTGGTTCAGTTAATAGTGCAACAACTGCTCGTAATTTCTGCTTCGCTACTTTGCTCCGGAGTAGGCTTTCAGCCCCTTACGACGACCCCGCCCACGTTCAGCAGGTACTATTTGCAGTGGAAAACGACCCGTGCTGCTACCAAACCAAGTTGAGTCGAGTCGAGTTGAGTCGAGTCGAGCTACATGTGCGGTGGAAAAGCGCCATAAGGCCGGTGGGTTGAGGTGTCAGAAGGGAGGGGTGTGTTTGTATGTACGTAGGTGTTTTTCTAAACCATCGAATGTGTAGGAAACACTGAAATGGGACTATTTTAGTTTGTACCCTTATACTCTGAACAGTGCACCACCCATATGACGTGACACATCGCTGTCTAATCTTGAATCTTGATGTATTTTCTTAGTGTTTTTTATTATCTCTTAAATGCAATTTCTAATGTCTTATCTTGATGTATTTCATGCCCCTGTAAAGCACTTTGAATGACCTCGTGTCTGAATCGTGCTATAGAAATAAACTTGCCTTGCCTTACTTTGTGTTACATATACAGTACACTCCCACGTCCCTTATTATTTCAATGATCGATGAAAAGTATTTTGTTTAGTTGTCAAAGATATTCATATCACTTGAACACCATTTAAGTTGCATTTTTCTATATTAATGGGACAATGTACAACCCAGGGGAGAAGTTATATGCAGTAAAGGGTGTGTGTGTGTGTGTGTGTGTGTGTTAGTGTGTGTGTGTGTGTGTGTGTGTGTGTGCGTGCGCGTGTGTGCGGCTTTCTATGCATTTCCCAGTATCAGATAAAGTACTTGTGGCAAAGTTATTCATTGATTTTTGGGTAAACATCCTTTATCAAGTTTGTTTTATCTAGCGCTCAGTAAAGGTGATGCATGTGTGCCGTCTCTCGGTTTGTGGTAGGTGGGAGATATACAGTTGTGAGAGACGTGTGTGTGTGTGTGTGTGTGTGTGTGTGTGTGTGCGTGTGTGTGCGTGTGTGTGCGTGTGTGTGCGTGTGTGTGTGTGTGTGTGTGTGAGAGAGAGAGCCTGTGTGTGTGTGTGTGTGTGTGTGTGTGTGTGTGCGACTGTGTGCAGGAAGAGAAAAAGGTGTCGCTACTGTTTAGCACTTGTGAGTTCTAATCTACAACATGTCTGTGTTAGTTTCTATCTTTGCTTTTAAGTGAAGCAACAAATCAAAACTATGAATGACATACGTATATATTTTTTAAATTCTGAATGGCACATGAAAAAATGTTCAGACCTGCATTGATGCATTAATTATATTTTCTTTAAGATGGCATTCACTTCTACAAAATGCCAATATCTTTCTTAAATAAATCACATTCTTTATGTTATTGAATGTATTTCAATGTACCTTGTGTAAATCAACACATAAAGAAACGTAACTTAACGTAACTTAACGAACTTAACTTAATTTCACTTAAACTGAATATTCTATATGCAGGACTTGTATAAAGTATTTTTAATTTATTTTTTCTCACAACTTTTTCTCAAGTAAATCAACTCAATACTTCTGTTCCAGGACTGTGACCCAGGATCCCGACATTGTTTAAAACACAGTATTGTACATTGTGTGTAAAGCTGTGTACAGTTTATACCAACCTGGACTGGCTTGTTCCTGTGAAGCTTTCCTCAGGATCTCGGTCTGTTTGGCACTCAGAGCTTGGAGACGTCCCAACTCCTCTGTTAACTCTGTGTAGGCCAGAGCCAAGTTCACCCTGCAAAGAGAGGCAATCATGTATAATTATCATAATCACCGTCATTTACACAATATTACAATGACGCTAGAAAAGCTAGTATGAGTTTACAAACACTGTAATTGTCTGTTTGAATAATTTAATCAGAACGTACAGCATAGATTGAAGGTAATCAAAGGCTTCCCTCACCAGTAACACATATAAAATGGCAGCTTTTTTTATTATTATTTATTTTTATTTATTTTTTTAGACAGCTTTGGAGGGACAGAGATGAAATGGGGCAGAGAGGGGAATGACATGCAGAGAACGACCACGGGCTGGATTCTCACCGGGTCTGCTGTGAAGAGGACTGAGACTCTGATATGGGGGTGGTGGGGGGGGGGGGCTCTAACCACTACACCACAAGCACCATAAAATTACATCACACTTATCTTCATTTCAGTGAATGCACCAACACATTTATCTAATTTCACTGCAAAAGCATTAATAACATCTAAATAAAAATAGCATTATTTTTTAAACTGATGGTCACGTTTGCTGTTACATGTCATTTATGATCACGATGAAAAAAGAGGCGACTATGGTTGGTAACTTCGTGTGTGAACTGCCCACACATCTGATAACGGAACGGCTTATCTCAAAAGTCTAACCAATTTTTATAAACTCTTGACGCTTGACCTGAAATATACTCATTTCCTCACAGACGGCGAGAAGATAAGTCCATGTTACGAGACGCGGAAACCTCGAAATCTAACTTAAAATCAGCAGAGGTGATCAGCTTATCCTTTCTGTCTGACTCACTTCTGCTATCAAGAAATGCTGAAAAGTTTGAATTAGTTTCTGAATTACAACAAGGGTAAGGGTTATGCGTTTTACTGCTTAGAACCAATTTTCAGGAGTGAATGTGAAACTTGAAACAACTTTGACCATATTTAAATCTAGGTTAAATTCTTGTATGGGCTTTTAAGATAATTTTTTGGCATTTTCAAGCTTTATTAGACAGTACAGAGTTGAAATGGGGAGACAGAGAGAGAGAGGGGGATGACCTGCAGTAAAGGTCCACGTGTCGGATTTGAACCCGCGACCACAGCAACGAAGGCCGGAGCCAATATGGTACGCGCCCTAAAATGTTTTGTTGTCTGTCAATTATATAATTTCCCCTTTTTGTTTCTGGTGTATTTTGTAAAGCACTTTGAATTTCCATTTTGTGTATGAATTATTTTACTACGCCAGCTGTAGTTCCTGGGTGAGCGTATACCCATGACAAAGGCATTAAGAAAAAAACTATATAATGAAATAGCATTATTTGCACTGATGGTTTCATTTGCTGTTACATGTCATTTATGATCATCAGAGGAAAAACTAGTCTGTTTCAGAAATATTTAAAAGTTCCTCGTAGCACCTTTCAATGAAGAAAATGAAATACATCACGAGCGGAAATGTAAGTGCAGACATCTAGAACACCTTTTACTGATGAACAGAAAGATTGGCACCAGACTCACACATATGAAAACCACCTTCACTGAAATAACAACATTTCAACTCTAAAAAATTCAAATCATCGAATCAGCAGTTTCCTCATAGAGATCGCGACAGATAAAATAAATGACAGACAAGACTTATGCATTTCCCGGGGATTTCTTCTGCTTGGATAGGAATAAATACTCTATAAAAATGTACAAGTGTGTGTGTGTGTGTGTGTGTGTGTGTGTGTGTGTGTGTGTGTGTGTGTGTGTGTGTGTGTGTGTTTGTGTGTTTTGTGTGCGTGAAAAAAAAGTGTATCTTGTCTAAACAGCAAAAAAAACCGTGCTGTCTAATTAAAAATATGTTCCCCTAGCACACACCGCCCCCGCACTAACTTCACTGAGTCTTCCAACTTCTGTGAACAAGCTCCTACTTAGGTGTCCATTAGTGAAACACTGAGCTAATTATGATATTATTAGATCTGTTTTTTAATGTTATCATGTAACTAATGACTATATTATTAGATATGTTTTTTTAACTTCAGAACATCAATGTTATCTTAAAGGAATACTTCACCCATACGGAACCAGCGTTCTATCATTATAAAATCACTATTATAATATAATGAATGAGGTTTTTCTTTCCTCAGTCTTCCCTCAGTCTTCCCTTGGCCCAGCTGTCCTGTTAATCCTAACCCTTACTGTGATGTCACAAGAAGGAAAACGTAGGGTTAGACAGTGAGACCATAAAACACTCTTTCTGCCTTTTCTCAGGCTAGGATGATCCGATTTAAAAAAAAAAATGTTTGCACATATATACTACATAGGATCTCCGAGTTCAATACACCTTCATATTCCAACCGGTGAAGTAGGTCTTTAAGCATATTTTTTACATATTATAGAAATTTGCGAAGGCGTGCACTGATAAAAAAACAAGCTTGCCAACCCAATGCTGTGTTTGCTTGTACACACAGGCCTGCTCCTTATGCGGGTATTACAAAAATATTGAACTCATTTCGGCAAATTATTTATTTTTAACCTCTCTTAACAATCTTATTCTACATATATTTACATATTACAGAAATCGGCAAAGACAAAAGCATGCTTGCCCTCCCTACACTTTGTTACTTTTTCACACATATCTGACACCAAGGCATTCAGATGTATAAACTCAAAATATTATACTTCTTCTAATATATACTACAGCCCCGGAAAAAATGAAGAGACCAGTCTGGATTTTTCTTAAATCTTCATCTCTACATTACTTATTGAAAGTGCTCTTTAATGACAATATTTTGTATTGTGAATTTGGTAGAAAGGTTGTCAGTATAGTTTGTAGACTAAAACCAAAATGTTCATTCTACTCAAACATATGCCTATATAAAGAGTAAAACAAGAGACACTGAACATTTGAAGTGGTCTCTTAATTTTTTTCTGGAGCTGTATATACTATACTAATATTAACTTAAAGTAAATGAGCCCGTTTCAAGGAAGCTCAAAATGTTTAAAAAAAATCTCAAAATAAGTCATAGCTTCCAGTGGTGAGTTGGCTCTTGCGACTGGCCCACCTGGTTTTCCACCGGCCTGCGATGAGTCACCCAGAGTGGGGTATCAAACCCCCTATCATTCCCCTCCTTCACCAACCAAATATCAGCCTTCTCTCTGTGGTACGAGCTGGTGGAACCTGGTACTAACCATGAAATTATTCAGGTTCGACCGTGATAAAAATGCACACACTCCATTGTTACAAGCCAGGTTGTTCCCTGTCTGTGTGTGTCTGTGTGTGTCTCTGTCTGTCTGTCTGTCTGTCTGTCTGTCTGTCTGTCTGTCTGTCTGTCTGTTGTGGCTTTAAGTAAAAGCCTCCTGAAAACATACACAGCTGCATCTAAAAAAAAAAATAGTATCTAATATCAATAATTTATTAATTTTTAAATTTTTAATTCAAAGCATTAAACTTTAACGTATTCTAGATTCATCATTACACATGAAGTGAAATTAATCTAGAATAAACATACATTTCAGCAGGTCGACATTTCTGTATTATAAATCCTTTTTTTTTTTTTTACTGTTTTATGTAATTTTCAAATATTTTGAGATACTGGATTTTTTAACACCATGCCTTAATAATAATAATAATAATAATAATAATAATAATAATAATAATAATAATAATAATAATAATAATAATAATAATAATAATATATAATAATAAGTAAACCGTAATCATCTAAATTATAGCAAAAGAAAGGCCTGACATATTTCACTTTGTTGTTTAGTTAATGAATCTAGAATATATGACAGTTTCACCTTTTCTATAGTTACCTTTTCCATGTTATTCAAGCGTTTTGAGATACACCTGTATAGGCAAATTCAGTGCCCCAGTATAGGAAAAAAACAATAATCTTTACTTACTTCCATGGCGGGTTGAGAATGCAGTTTAACTTTGATATCGACCAAAAAATTGCCCGTAAAATAACATATAGTATAGTATTTTATCCACTTGTTTCCTAGGTCCTCTCCGTTGTCTCTCTCACAACATCTAAGCGAATATCTCGACAGTTTTAGATTAAAGCTCCTCTTCCTTTTCACACTAGTGCTTTTCCTTTCTCTCTTTTTTTTTTATTTAAGCATGTGTGTGTTTTTGGGCAATCTGTGTCAGAGGTCCCGGGCCATTTACTCTTAACACCTCTCATTCATACTATGTAGTTAAGCAGACGTGTGAACTTGCAAACTGTGCACGGCTAGTAGGCAGAAGGCTTAAAACTGTCTCTCAATCGTTGCCTGTTTTAGAAAGTGTATTTGAAGTCAGATCCAATTGTTTTTTTGACTTAAAATAGTTTTTCACACTTGCCAGCATGCATCTGTTTTTATACAGTATATATCTTGTTTTTCTTTGTTTTTTCTTTGCTTGTGTGTGTGTTACTGTAAAACGTGTGTGTGTGTGTGTGTGTGTGTGTGTTACTGTTACACACAATGTACAGTACAGAACAGTGCGCAGGAGGGGTGTGATAACGCCGAAGCAGCATTTATGAAAGATTCGTGACACTGAATTTTCTGTGTGTGTGTGTGTGTGTGTGTGTGTGTGTGTGTGCACGTGTGTGTGTCTGTGTGTGTCTGTGCGTGTGTGTGTGTGCGTGTGAGTGTGCGCGTGTGTGTGTACGTATGTGTGGGAGATAAAGTGAAGTGTGTGTGGGCTGAAATCTGACCTCTCATCAGACGTTTGAAAGAAAGAGCCGTAACTGAGCTGTAAAAGAACACACTAACAAACACACACACACACTTCCTTGTGCTAATAGTCAATAATAAATGCTATCTATCTATCTATCTATCTATCTATCTATCTATCTATCTATCTATCTATCTATCTATCTATCTATCTATCTGTCTGTCTGTCTGTCTGTCTGTCTGTCTGTCTGTCTGTCTGTCTGTCTGTCGGTCTATCTATCCATTTATTTATCTATCTATCTATCTATCTATCTATCTATCTATCTGTCTGTCCGTCCGTCCGTCCGTCCGTCCGTCCGTCCGTCCATCCATCCATCCATCCATCTATCTATCTATCTATCTATCTATCTATCTATCTACCCATAAGAGAAATGCCCCAAACTGAATTTTGGTCTTTTATGGAACAACTGAATGTGTCATGGTGTTGCCTAGGGGACAGGTGTTATAAACGACGGGGGCTTTTTCACACTCTGAGGTTCATGCACTTTTTCTCTGCTCTGCACACACACACACACACACACACACACACACACACACACACACACACACACACACACACACACACACACACACACACACACACACACACACCTGTTCGTGTGCTCACTTTTTTGGGCAGAATTTCTTTTGCAAAACATGTCTTCACTTCATTGGTAATTTTTTTGAATGCAGAAAATTGGGAATTCCACTTTGACTTAAAATCAACACTGTGATTTATTGGAAACAGCTCAGTAGTATTGCGTCAAAAGCGTGGCTTGTGGTCGGTTATGAGTAAGGCAAAAACGAAAATCCACAAATTTAGTCACGATAAAATATGAGTGGTTGTAGAATCGGCCACAAAACTGCACCGTCTCTCTTACTAAACTGATTAGAAAGGACGGAAACAATTATAATGAAATATATACCATAAAATGTAGTTTAAAATGTGTAAAGTTATCATCACAAAGGACAAAACAGAAATGAATACTTGTGGGAAATGGAAAAAATTTAAAAATATATTTGTTAACTGCCATACACTAACGGGCAAATTGTCAGACATTCAACAGAGAACTTCCTCCTTTAGCTGCCCACCCAACAGCTATTTACAGCTCAACTCTAGGCCTCGTGTGGTGGTACTTGTGGTGGGTATTTATGCACGGCATTTCCTGCACTAATCAACCATTATATGAATGTCTACATTGCATCAGACAGTAACAGCCATTTTCTGAATTTTACGCAACTAGCAAATCGGCTCCGGCTTTCGTTGCTGTGGTCGTAGGTTCAAATCCGAGCCGTGGACTTTTACTGCAGGTCATCCCCCCTCTCTCTCTGTCTCCCCATTTCAACTCTGTACTATCTAATAAAACTTACTTCACGAATGCTTCCAAGTAACACATGGTGTGTTTCCCTACAACAGATGGACTCAGCAATTCTGACGCTAGTTTTCAAAATCACTTTTTGTAAAAATCAGTGAATATCTCCTCACAATCTGCTACATGAAAACAATCTGGTGTTAATACATACGCAGTCTATAGGCTCCATAAACTGGTATGTTAACATAGGGGTGGGGAAACACTTCATCTAGCAACATGTCCATTTACATAGCCTAGGCTGTGTTATTAACATAAGATGTATTTAGTGACAAAAGCCTATTTTTTTTTTTATAAAAACCAACATTCGCAAAACAGATATTATATTTAGATATTAAAGTGCTTCAGATTATTAGTGCAAACGTGATGTCTTAATTTGCACCACAACACACACACACACACACACACACACACACACACACACACACACACACACACACACACACACACACACACACACACACACACACACCTTACGCAAGAATCTGTGCAGTTTACACTAAATGAGCCCAATTACAAGAAAAAGCCCCAGGAAACTGAATACGTATTGTAGGTTTTCTAGTGGGAGTAAGTGTAATATTGTTGAGTAAAACCAAAAGGTGACCGAGGTCTGGAAAAAGCAGTAGGCTCTTCCACCACACACACACACACACACACACACACACACAAACACACACACACACACACACACACACACACACACACACACACACACACAAACACACACACACACACGCACACAGCCTGTCAGTATCTAGGCTGCCGCACCGTTTACTTTCAGTTTGGTTTTGCTCCCCATCGAAACACCTCATTGGTTTTACTGTGGGGGAGTCATCTGCCCGACCCACTGTGGTTTGTGACTTTTGACTGTTTCTGTTTTTTTTTCTAATGTTATTTATTACCTGGAAAACCTTGTACACAGTCATGCAATGTTGAGGTGATATGACAATAAGTTACTTTAATTTACTCAAAGCAAAGTTTTTTTTTCACACTTCTTTATTGACACAATTGTGTGACATTAGCACAGTTACAATTCTATAAATCATATTTTACATTCTTGAGATTATGAGTTTTCTTATAATAATATTATTCAAGTCCCATGTCTTTTTTGAGTCATATAGCCTACAGAGTACATTTTTGTATTTTCTGTTAAATTGTGCTTAGGCTTGATAGAAATGTCCATCAAACATTCATATATGGTCAGGAAGGAGTCGTACATTGTGCCTACGCTGCCCCCTACTGATCAGAATAATCTCCTGCCAAAGGTGATTAGGGCATTAAGACAATCATGTCAATATTTAAAATATATTTGTCGAAAGTTTTTACTGAACAGATTCTGGAAACAGCCTTTTATGTCAATTGTCAATAAAAAAAACTGGTTTACTGGTTTAAAAAATGCATTTTCAGCATATGTTTAACAACAAAATGTATAATAATTATTTATAGCTACAGGTAAATCCCATTGAGACCGGAGACTCTTTTTCAAGGGAGACCTGTTTTCCTTTCCCCCGTTACCATTCACACACGCATTCATACACCAAATAGCAGGCTAACTATCGACATTCACACGAGGCAAGGTGGGTGAAGTGTCTTGCCCAAGGACACAACAACCATGGCAGGGCGGGGTGGGGAACAGCCAACCCTTCGATCATTGGCCGACCCGCTCTACCACCTGAGCCAAAGTCGCCCCTTAACAACATATGAACAAATCCTCCTGTAGTAACATAGTAACAGGCGTGTGCTGGTCACTTACTGCTCGTCGCCGACCTTCTTGATCCACTCCACATCACACTGTTTACAGGGAGCAGTCATCTCCTGTTGAGGCGGGAGATCAGATTATACAGAAAGGGGCTGTGGTGTTTGTGTGTGTGTGTGTCTGTCTGTCTGTCTGTCTGTCTGACACTTACTCACTCACTCACTCACTCACTCACTCACTCACTCACTCACTCACTCACTCACTCACTCACTCACTCACTCACTCACACAGATCAAACCCAGTACTGACCCTGTCTCGTTGGCTGTTGTGTATCATCCTCAGCTCCACCTTGAGTCTCTCAAACTCTCCCTTGCAGCCTGTTCACTGTGTGTGTGTGTGTGTGTGTGTGTGTGTGTGTTTGTCTATCTGTCTGTCTCTCTGTCTGTATGTCTGTCTCTCTGTCTGTCTGTGTCTGTATGTCTGGCACATATCGCAGACATTGACAATTAAAAAACTGACCCTGTCTCGTTGGCTGTTGTGTATCATCCTCATCTCCTCCTTGAGCCTGTCACACTCTCCCTGGACGTCCTGTTCTCTCTGACAGGCTCCCTGGGCCTCGCACCGTGCCCCCTCCAGCTCCTCCTCCAGCTGCTGCAGCTTCAGGTCTGACAGAGCGTCCAGACTACGGGAGCTCTGGAGGGTCAACGCAGGGCAGTCCAGCACTGGGAGAGGGGTTGGGGAGGTTGGGGGGGGGAGAGAAGTGTGTTAATTCAATCCCTATAAGCTAAGCTATTTAGTATGGTAGAAAAGCAGGGCAGTCCAGCACTGGGAAGGAGGAGAGAGAGAGAGAGAGAGAGAGAGAGAGAGAGAGGTATTCGGTATTCATTTCATATATCTTTATGTTAGGCGTGTGTGTGTTGAAGGGTCAATGCAGGACAGTCCAACACTGGGAAGGGAAAGAGAGAGAGAAGGGTTCGTTTTGGCAGTACGGTTGGGAGGTATTAAGGTGTTACCCTATCACTGGAAAGAGAGAGAGAATTTTGGTTGCATTAATTTCTCAGACGTTTTATGCTCGTGTGCCTCACTCTCAATAACAGCAATGCTTTAACTTTTTTCATATTTCACGGCAACGCGACCTGAAGCGAAAAATTAAACTTAACTAACTGATGGTCTGTCTGAAATTATTTTTAGTTGTAGTCCCATATTAGTCATTTTTATCCTACATAGTTTAAGTCCAATTTTTAGTCGATAAAATGCCAGCTTCTCCAGCCTTATGACTATACATACATTATGTCATAGTTAATATTATCAAAGATTAATTTTTTCTTCGTCAAGGTCTTGTCTTAGCCTTGAAAAAAAGGGTTGTTGACATCCATTTTTCGCCAAAGTTTTTGTTCATTCAATTCAATTAAATTCCCACTGAAAGACAGAGAAGAAATGTAGCTACTGGATAACATGGTTTCATTGCTTTTCCCTCGTGACTTATGCTGCATTCTCCTGTTCACGGCCGTTGTTACAATAGACTAGAACTGAGGTGTGTGTGTGTGTGTGTGTGTGTGTGTGTGTGTGTGTGTGTGTGTGTGTGTGTGTGTGTGTGTGTGTGTGTGTGTGTGTGTGTGTGTGTGTGTGTGTGTGTGTGTGTGTGTGTGTGTGTTTGAGAGTCAACTTCTTCTTCCAAGGACAACGTCTTTCAGTTTGTACCTGAACATTGATCTGTGTGGGCGCTTTGGTGATTCAGCTCTGCACACACACACACACACACACACACAAACACACACTGCAGTATCAACTTTATCTCAACTCCTACTCATGCTGTACTGTACAGTCTCCTCCATGATATTCTATTACATTCACCATCATTTATAAACACACACAAACACGCAAGCACGCACACACACACACACACACACACACACACACACACACACACACACACACACACACACACACACACACACACACACACACACACACGCACACACACACACACAGCTATCAATCAAAAGTAATACCTTGCAAACCCTGATCCCTCAAACCCAAATGAACCCTCACTGCATCCTCAAAAAGAACTATAAATATGTTATGAATTTATTTTTCCCAAACAATTATTTTTTAAATAATTTTTTTATTCAACTGCCTTCCTGACCATACAAATCATATTCATCTTATTTTAAATTTTTAGTATTTTAACCTTTAAATGCCAGCTGCTATGCAACTCTTTTTAAATTAAAAAACTGTATTAAAAGCAATATATGCGGTTATAACTGTGTGGAATATACCCATGATTATTAATGCCAGCTGTTGTTCCTTGGTGAGCGTACCCGTGACAAAGGCATTCAAATAACTATATAAAAATAGCATTCTTTGCACTGATGGTCTCAATTGCTGTTACATATAATTTATGATCATCAGAGGAAAAAATGTACTGTTTCAGAAATATTTAAAAGTTCCTCGTAGCAACTTTACCAGTGTGACATCACACATGGTAAAATGTAGTTATTAGACAGTGAGACCATAAACACTCTTTCTGCCTTTTCTCAGGCTAGGATGAACCAATTTCAAAAATGTTTGCACAATTATACTACATAGGATCTCAGAGTTCAATACACCTTCATATTCCCAACGGTGAAGTAGGCCTTTAAATGCATATGCAACTACCATATGCTCTTAAAGACCTACTTAAAGACACACACACACACACACACACACACACACACACACACACACACACACACACACACAGATATCCCCCTGTCTATAGCCATCTGTAGCCGGTGACACATTTGTTCCATGTTTCCATCACACCCACATTATTTTAGAGGGCAGCGTTTAGCATCAACTCAATCTCTCTCTTACAGCAGCAGGAGAGTGGACTGTATATTTAACCTGCTGTGCTCGGCTGCAGGCTCTTAAAGGGACGCGGCTGTGACTCAATCTGGAGTGAATTACTGGAAGGTTTTATGCTTTTTCTCAAATAAATGCAGAAAGTAGCCGAGTGACATTTTCATTATTTGTAGCATCATAGAAACTTGGATAACTTTTTACCCGAGGAATTCATTTGTGTTGTATTTTTTTTTTTAAAGATTATTTTTTGGCATTTTCAAGCTTGGTTGGATAGTACAGAGTTGAAATGGGGAGACAGAGAGAGGGGGGGATGACCTGCAGTAATGACCTGCAGTAAAGGTCCACGGGTCGGATTTGAACCCGCGACCACTGCAACGAAGGCCGGAGCCAATATGGTACGCGCTCTATCCACTACACCACCTTGTGTCGTGATTTGTCAAATCTTTTTCACAGCATTTGGTAACACACAGCCTAGGCTCTGTAAACTGGTATATACACAAAAGGGTATGTAAACAAAGAGGGGGTTACCATGGCTAGCAATATGCTTTGTATAACTGTAACACTGGATATTTTTTCAGTCCACACACAGTACGGAAAGGTTGCAAATCATGAGGGAAATACTCGCTGACTTTGACAAAAAGTGATTTCGACAACAAGCGTTCAATCGGTGACTCCACCTTTAACCAAAAAATCAAATACACTAAAACATTATAATCAAAAGCAGGCATGTTCCTTCTGTGACTCAAAATTACTTTAAATTGCATTGCCTGCCTTTTCCTCCCGATTTATTTTACATGTTAATTCTATAGCTGTGAGAGAAACCAGAAAATCCTCACACACACACACGCGCACTCACACACACACACACACAGACGCACACACACACACACACACACAGACACACACGCACACACGCACACACACACACACACACACACACACACTGTCAATCACTTGTATTCAGCGTGTGTGTGTGTGTTGCCTGCCAGGGTGCTGATAATTAAAATGCAGAAGGTCAGAGCGTGATCGCAGCGCTGCCAGACTTTCAAATTTAATTGGGCGGTTAAAAACTAGTTTGAGTCAGGTTGTGATGATTTGAGATATTATGAAACCATTTGGGCCATTTCCAAGAAGACTAAAACTTTCCAATAAATCAGCCTCTCATCCGCGCTCATTATTTTGATTGAGACTGACTCAGATTAGGCATTAAGATCAGTGGGCTAGATTTGAATATACTGGCTGATAGTTGGAACGTTTCTATCTGATTTATGACTATCATTACCTTATTTGTCTCTGATCTGGCAAAGCGGTATAATAGCGATTGATCACGGGCCACGGCGCAGTTATATTATCACGGTAATGATGGAAAATGAAACAGTGTTTTATTTTATTTTAACCATCAAAATGTTACAGTGAAACCTGTTTTGGGGCATTTTCAAGCTTTATTAGATAGTACAGAGTTGAAATGGGGAGACAGAGAGAGAGAGGGGGGGGATGACCTGCAGTAAAGGTCCACGGGTCAGATTTGAACCTGTGACCACTGCAACGAAGGCCGGAGCCGATATGGTATGCGCTCTATCCACTACACCACTGGAGCGCCCCATACCAGCACATTATTGACACATATCCCCAGTTAGCCATGTGTGAAGCTTACTGTGTGTGTCCGGCCCTGCGTGCAGCTGGAGGTACTGCATGTCTTTGCTGTGCAGCTGCATCTTGAGTTTCTGCAGAGAGTTTTCTCTTTGTCTGAGAGCCGATTCCAGACCCATGATCCGCTCCACGTGTTTCTCCACCAGGCCCGTCTGTAGCAGACAGACAGACATACAGACAGACAGACAGACAGACAGCCAGACATACACACAGACAGACAAAGACACACACATACGCATGCACAGACAGACAGACAGACATACAGACAGACAGACAGATGCGCAAGCACAAAGACAGACAGACAGACAGACAGACAAAGACACACACACACACACACACACACACACACACACACACACACACACACACACACACACACACACACACACACACACACACACACACACATACACACACACACGTACAAGGCTTGTATTTGAATCCAACAATTGCATTACAAGTATACTTGACTAAAATATTAACTGAGGTCATACATAGTACATTCTCTGGTACTTCATGTGTTTCTATTTATAACAACTGGGTGACCAGCAAAAAGGGAGAAGGATGGAGTGAGTGAGTGAGTGAGTGAGTGAGTGAGTGAGTGAGTGAGTGAGTGAGTGAGTGAGTGAGATGCGATGGAAGACTGCAAGAAAATTTGGAAAAAATGGACTCTATACAAAACTCAGAATGAAGCCATCGGACTGGAACAATAGTTAATAGATAAATTCATCTTCAAGGCTGTGATAATACAAAGGCACTTCCCAAGAATTTATTTTTTTCGCTTGTTGTCAAAACTATTTTGTCAAAATCAGTGAACATTTCCTCATGATCCGCTACTGTGTGTGTGCTGACAAAATAATTCCAGTATTAATAAACAGCCTATGTTCTGTAACCAGGCATGTATTTAGCTACGATGGGGCCCTTTGTTTACATACCAGTTTACAGAGCCTAGGCAGATTTCTTTTGCACCACAGTACGGACAGGTAGCAGAGTAAAGAAGATATTCCATGATTTTGACATCAAATGTTCTCCTGAATCGCTGACTCCATCTTCAAGTAAGCTAAGTTCAATCTTTTCAAAAACCCTTCTTGGAAAGATTTACTGTAGCCTTCATCAAGAGAATGTTTTGTGTCCCTGAGTGACTGAAGAAGGACTATTCTCTCTCTGAAGGACTGTTGAGTCAGTGTGTGTGTGTGTGTGTGTGTGTGTGTGTGTGTGTGTGTGTGTCTGTGTCTGTGTAGCTGTCTCTGCTTGTCGACCCCCTGCCAGAGTTATGTAACCTTGGTTTCGGGGTTTTTGGCAAGTAGCTACATGAAATTTTGATTTAATTATTGAAGCCCCTGTAAACCCAACTCCACAAAATCTGTCAGTGTCTGTCAGTGTTGGATGTGATGACAATGGATAAACACTAACACTTTGAAATGAGCAGTGTTGTTAAAAAAAGTGCACAATCATGCTTGTTCGTGAAGGGTGTATTTTTCTGTTCTTAGTCGTAATTTCAGAGAAAAAAAGTAAAAAAAAGTAAATAAAAATAAAGGACAGTCATAGCCTTAGTACGGTTTTTTCTTAATTTACCATTTAAGTGATACGCAGATTAAATTATTTTGTAGTGTGAGATATCCCCCAGTGAGGTAATCAGAAGTAGGTTGAGATGTAAGTCATTTGTTTTTTATAGTAAGAATTTATCTGCCTGTCCCAAAAAAGTGAATTCCCACACACTTTTACACACTTACTTGCTAAATAAGTTTAATAAATAGCCTTCAGTCTAGTACTGAAATGCTGCTGTGTTAATAAACTTTTAGACTGTCTCTTCCCTCTCCCACGCACACGTCTTAAGTTACGAATGTGTTAAGTATCCTTCTCTTAATTAACCATCTCGAGAACACAGTTATATAACGACTCATTTGTGTCTTAAAGTCTGATAAAGAGCCCTGCTGACCTTCTCTGTGTTGTTTTCTTGCTTTGTGTTTTGAGACTTCAAAGTTTCTAACAGAAAACCTCATTAGATACTAGACTGTGGAGTTTAAATAACAAATGTCTCATTATAGGATTTTACTATGGGAAATGAGGGATTCAAAAATATATATATTTTTTATGCAGCTCAACCCATAATAGGGACGACTGTTACAATTTGAGGTTCAAATGTATTCAACTTTGTCCTTAAACAACCCTCACATGCCTGTACTGTAAACCCAGGGTTGATACACAGCCTAGGCTCTGTGAATAGGCATGTTGCTATAGCTACGGTGGAACCTCTTTGATTTACATCCCCGTTTACAGACTACTAGGCTGCGTACACAGCACAGACAGGTAGCGGATTGTGAGGAGATATTCACTGATTTTGAAAAAAACTAATTTGACTCAACACGTATTCTAGAATCGCTGACTCCACCTTTACAGATTGGGTTGTCCATATGCTTTTGGCCAAACCATATACAATTGCCATTGATTATGTTATGTATATTTTATATGATGACATCCCTAACAGCAGAGTGTATAGCTGTATAGGAATCCATTAATAAGCCATATGGTTGAAGCTTAAATATATCTCAATATATGGACTCCTAGTGGAGCGGTGTGTGCTACAATCTTTCAATTTGTGATCCAAGCGTGTAAATTGGCATGAGCAGTCTCCATGGGTTACTTGACAAGAAGATTGTCCAACAAAAAAAAAGGGGAAAAAAAATGTTTATGAAAAAACCCAAATACATTTCTATGAGAATTTTTTCAAATTCACAATTTCAAATGTCATGGACAATTTTGCCTGTCAAGTGGAGACTGCTCATTTTAACGCTTGTTTCATCAACCGAAAGATTCTGACGACAATAAGCACTTAGCCGCTCCACTAGACAGTGTAACGGACTGAAACGCTCCCCTACCATCTGGTGTATAATATGGACTAGACTAGACAGTGTAACGGACTGAAACGCTCCCCTACCATCTAGTGTATAATATGGACTAGACTAGACAGTGTAACGGACTGAAACGCTCCCCTACCATCTAGTGTATAATATGGACTAGACTAGACAGTGTAACGGACTGAAACGCTCCCCTACCATCTAGTGTATAATATGGACTAGACTAGACAGTGTAACGGACTGAAATGCTCCCCTACCATCTAGTGTATAATATGGACTAGACTAGACAGTGTAACGGACTGAAACGCTCCCTTACCATTTTGTCCAGGTCTCTCTGCAGGTTGCCTTTCTCCATGTGAATCTTCTCGTAGGCCTGAATCACGTCCTCCAGCTGCTCCTCGCGCTCCTTACGCTTCTGCAGCTACAGAGAGACACACGGATAACAAGTATATAAAAAATATAGAAATTTAATATAAGAAATATGTCCTCTCTTTTTGACTGTTGTCTTTTCCCTTGCATAAAAAACAACATGTCCCCTTTTTTGTCTGTTTTTTTTTAAAGATATTTTTTTGGTCTTTTGAAGAATATATTTCTTGATTTATGTTTTATGGAGCTAAAGAGAGATACACACAATTTGTATTGCAGGCTCCTACACTTCTACACTGAGATACATAGAAACACATACTTTTTTTTGTCATTTTTTTTTCCTAATATTTTTTGGGTGTTTTCACCTTTATTGAATAGTTTTAAGCACAAAGTTGAAATGGCCGAGGTCGAACTCAAGTCCATTGCTGCAAGGACTTAGCCTCTGCAGGTGAGCCAACAAGGAGCCCAATTCTGTCATTTTTTTTACGGCTAAAAAAAACACCCCATTACAATTACGAGAATTAAGTTGAAATTTTATGAGAAAAAAAAGTCGCAATATTATTAGAATGAAGTCTTAGTTGTAGGATGGGTGTGATTTTGAAATAAAATGAGGAACGTGGAGCATCTTCTAAAGTTATAGCCTACTTATTTCACGAATAAGGAAATGCTTATTGATGGGTCGTGGTTTTCAAACTTCCCCCCAACCAAGGAAGAGAGGGAAAGAAATAGGGCTACCAACCAAAACCCTTCCATTGTGAGAATCATCAAACGTGTCTCCTGAGAAACTGTTACGTATCTGAGTGAATTTAGAGCAGAGAAACCCTGACACCTCAGCGTGTGCTTAGCAACGCCTCCCCCGTCTCTCTCCACAGAATACATAACGCTGGTTTTCAACAAATCATCTTCAATCAGCATTATTTTTAGAATTGAATTTTTCTTGATGTTATGCTGATCACACACGCACGCACTCACTCACTCACTTACTCACTCACTCACTCACTCACTCACTCACTCACTCACTCACTCACTCACTCACTCACTCACTCACTCACTCACTCACGCACGCACGCACGCACGCACGCACGCACGCACGCACGCACGCACTCACTCACTCTCTCACTCACTCACGCACGCACTCACGCGCACGCACACGCACACATACGTATATTCTCTTTTTTAATACAGCTGTCAATGTCACTGGATGTAAGTATCACACACTTTTTGACACATTTAGGAGTCATTTTAGACAAGACATTTGGTGCGCTATCGACAAGGGAGTGAGATAAACAGGGAGCAAGTGAGGACAAATACATATATCACTGTGTGTGTGTGTGTGTGTGTGTGTGTGTGTGTGTGTGTGTGTGTGTGTGTGTGTGTGTGCTGAAGCAATGAAGCTTATTTAGTGTGACTATGGTAACATATGCTCGCTGAAAAGCTGGCAGCAAGGTGAGGATGAGATTGTGTTCAGAGCAGCACTATTTCAGAGCCAGAGATGCACACAGAAACTGGATTTAAAAAATATATATTTTTTCATTTTCACCTTTTTAAATGTCCAATTCCATCAAACTTGAACTTTTAATGTACTGTATATACAGCTCTGGAAAAAATTAAGAGACCAGTCTGGATTTTTCTTCAATCTTTATCTCTATATTACTTAATGGAAATGCTCTTAAATGACAATATTTTTGGGGGGAATTTGGTAGAAATGTTGTCAGTAGTTTATTGAATGAAACCAAAATGTTCATTCTACACAAACATATGCCTATAAATAGTAAAACGAGAGACACTGACCATTTGGAGTGGTCTCTTCATTTTTTCCAGAGCTCTATATGCTGCATGTGTGATCGTTTATTGTCGGTTTTGCAGTGTGTTGGACTGGAGCACTGACATTTCATTTTTTTATGTTTGATGGTACACATTGAAAATTACTTAAAATCTTGACATTTACTGCGTTTTTCGCCTTCTTAGGTTGAAGGCTGTGGAGTTTTGTTCTTGTTCATTTGGGTCCGGACAGAGAGAGATATATTCACACTGGGTTTCATTAGATCTTCAACTATAGGCTTATTGTAGACCAGACAACCTTTACATACAGTATGAATGAAAGGTTATCTCAACAAAAGATAATTAGTTGTCTCAAATCTTTTCCGAACTTTTTTTTTTCTTTTCTTTTTTTACAGTGTTCCAGTTGTTTTTATAAGATGGTTTCTCTCAAGTATACAGCAGAAAAACATATAGGAATGAAGTGGAGATCCGACATGTCTGTACTGTGTTGTGTGTAGTATACCCAGATCTTAAATCATAGTCCAACATTTTGAATTTTTATCTTTTTTGCCTCACTCTGCGGGTCAAGAAAAGGTGACAAAAAACGTTACTGTTACTGTGAGTGTATTTTCAATGTAGGAATGGGTAAAAATGGTAAATGGACTTGACTTATATAGCGCTTTTTAGCCGATTTTCTCAGCCCCAAAATGCTTTACATTTCTTACCAGATTCACCCATTCACACACACACACACACACACACACACACACACACACACACACACACACACACACACACACACACACACACACCTTTAACTAACACCTATTCATTACAAAATAAGTAACCCTTACATACAGTGCACAATGTGTTGGAAGAAATACATATTCCATTAAAAAAAAAAAAAAATTATATACATATTCAGCAAAAAATAATTGGCACATTTGGTCCCAATTATCCCGCGTCGTAGAGTAGAACACCAGTGTGAGAATCCCATGTCACAGTGCAGCTCTGCGGTGTCTCAGTCTCAGTGTTAGTGCTTAGGCAGCAGCAGCTTTAGAGCTTAATTAGTTCTGGGTGTTTTTCAGCGTTGCGTCCACCAGGATCGGCCCTAATTTGCTTTTAATTCAATTAATGCACATGCAGTGGGCTGGACGGTGGGATTTATGCAGAATTTTAAAGCATGGAGAAAAACCTTTTGTGAGGGATAAGGTTGTTCTCAGCCTGTTGAGAGCAGCAAGCCTGGCACCGCCCGCCTAACTACTTCCACTCAATGTTCATTTCCGTTCAGCAGTCAGTCTGGGGCTGCGGTATATTCGCAGGTTTTTCCCTGAGAGATTTTTGGCGGTCCAATCAGCGAACAGAAGGAGTGGCTGAGAAGCCGGTGCATGACAAACGTCACAACCAAACGTTATGAGATTGGTTGCCCTTAAAAATGCCTTCCACTAACGAATGGAAAGCGTGGAGGGTACGGTCTGACTAGAGGCTAGATTCACAACTACATGAACCAATCAGGGGCTGCCTTCCACTAACGGACCGGGGCCCACTTAGATTGGAGAAAGACCTATCCATCTATCCATCCATCCTTCCCTCCCTCCCTCTCTCTCTCTCCCTCCCTCCCTCCATCCATCCCTCCACCCTCCCTCCCTCCTTCCTTCCCTCCCTCCCTCTCTCCATCTATCCCTCCCTCCCTCCCTCCATCCATCCATGCATCTATCCATCTATCCATCCCTCCATCTCTCTCTAGCCATCCATCCATCCATCCATCCATCCATCTATCCAACTATCCATCCCTCCCTCCCTCTTTCCCTCCCTCCCTCCATCCCCCTCTCTCCTCTCTCCCTCCCTCCCTCCCTCCCTCCATCTCTTTCTCTCTCCCTCCCTCCCTCCCTCCATCCATCCATCCATCCCTCCATCCCTCCTCTCACCTCATGTGTCAGCACGTTGACTCTCTGTTGCAGGTTTCCGTTCTCAGAGTGAAGCAGAGCCGTCTCTTTGCTCTCGAAGGAGCAGTACGAGTTTGTGTTCTCCCCAAACTCGCTGATCATAGGGAACTGTGGAAAGGAACAAGAAAAAACATTATAGAACCATTGAACTAGATAGGCAACGATCAAGTGAATTAAATTTAGCATTTAGATCATACGGTATATGTTTATTTACTGTATATACTGTTTATGTTAATGTAGTTGTTTTGGGCATGTCTTCAAAAACTGATAGATAGAAAGTTTAAAAAAAAGAAAGAATTGCAATGGTAAGGATTTAGTTTTATACAGTGTCTTATTTATAGATTTGTTTTGTTTGCATGTTTATACCCCTTTCCCCTTCTGGTTTGTTTGTGTGTGTGTGTGTGTGTGTGTGTGTGTGTGTGTGTGTGTGTGTGTGTGTGTGTGTGTGTGTGTGTGTGTGTGTGTGTGTGTGTGTGTGTGTGTGTGTGTGTGTGTGTGTGTGTGTGTGTGTGTGTGTGTGCGTGTGTGTGTGTGTGTGTGCGTGTGTGTTTTCAGCTATTCATTTTTATTCACACGGAGATCATGAAAGATTCATTTTGCACCAACTGCAACTTCAGTTTGGCCCAGATATCACTCAAAGATGTTTTTCAACACATCTTGGATTTTATTTTTCCCCCCTCATGGAATACATTTTATATTTTTCAGTTTTCCTAAAACTAATCCATAAATCTGCATACTGTTGCTTTAATCCTTCTTTTCGAATTTCAACCCACACAATGACATCTGGAGAGAGTTAGCTGCTGTCCGTCCACACATCTCTCAGTTACTTTTTTATTTTTTTAAAGATAATTTTTTTGGCATTATCAAGCTTTATTGAAGAGAGAGAGAGAGAGAGAGAGAGAGAGAGAGAGAGAGAGAGAGAGAGAGAGAGAGAGAGAGAGACAGACAGACAGACAGACAGACAGACAGACAGACAGACAGACAGACAGACAGACAGACAGACAGACAGACAGACAGACAGACAGACAGACAGACAGACACAGAGAGATAGAGACAGACAGACAGACACAGAGAGATAGAGACAGACACACACACAGAGAGATAGAGACAGACACACACACAGAGAGATAGAGACAGACACACACACAGAGAGATAGAGACAGACACACACACACACAGAGATAGACACACGCACACACCGAGGGAGAGAGACACAGAGACAGACAGATCAGGGGCGGATCTACCGGGGTGGCATGGGGTGGCAACTGCCACCCTAAAAAAAAGCCTTGCCACCCCAGCTGCCACCCCAGTTGGCAGCGCCCAATTAAACATTTATTTCTGGCTGTTAAGAGACATTTACGAGCGCGAGTTTCAAATGTCCGACTGCAAGTGAATGCAGCCAGGTAATATTGCCCAAACCCGATCCCCCCCGTCCCACTCCCGAGACTCCTAACCGCTCCCAACGGCACTGATTTTGAATACAAGGAAGGCGCACGAGAGACGGATCCAAACCTCTAGACTAACGAAGCAAGCAGCACAGGAGAGACTACACTCTCCAGGTATTACTGATCAACTGTCTGTCTATGAAGAAATGACAATAATGAGAAAAGAGCAGGGCTAATGTAGTGGTAGTTTTCCTATAAAGTTATTATGCTGCTGTGTTGTGACAATGCCTAGCCCTAGAGGTTAATAATAACGTTAGGAACTCGTGAATGCTTCGGAAAAACTACAATAACGTTCACATGAGCGACGATTGTGCACTACTGTAGGCTACTGATCCAAATTCCAACTCATTACTTGTGTTACAGTTTAGTACAATATTTATTCATTTATATATGGTTGCTCCACCTTAAGTCAGCCCAGGCAGGACAGGATAGTTAAGTTTCGTTTTTCATCGCCGTGTTGGACAGCTGTTCGCTCAGCTGAAGGGCTCGAGCCTCACGGAGCAGACAGCGGGAGTCAGTCTAAAGTCAACGAGGATCACTCTCAAATCAAAAAGCTAAATTATAAAATAAAGCAATCTCTTCCTCCCTTTGTCCACTGCACACTTAGTCACTAGTAGCTTAAAGGAAGTACATGAGGATTAAAACCTCATTTTGCACTCTGTTATTTTTGAATATTTGAAGATTGCAGGCTATAGTAAAATACCACCCAGCCACTACATTCTCAATGATAGACGTGAATAATCACTTCTTATTGTTTTACTATCTAAACCAATTTTTTTTAACAATAGAGGAGAATCAATATTTGAAAGCAATACAGAATGCATGATATTACTGCATTTTATTTTATTCTATTTTTGTCACTGGGAACCTAAATGTTGTCAATTACTTTACATAAACTTGATGCAAACAAATTCACCAGAATGCAGGAAATGAAGTGATGAATGCTCAAAAATTTCTGGGGGGACACCCCCAGACCCCCCATTTAAAAAGTATCCTAAACCAAGGTTTAATCAAAACCTACACCCTTGAAATTCATCAATTATTTTGTTTAATTGTATCTATAGGCCTTTGTATAAGGATACTTCCTAATTTTTATCACACTATTTTAAATTAAAGTCATGCTTATCAATTGCTCATAATAACCAGTAGGCCTATTTCTGTGTTGGACATTACTGAACCTCTTCCCATTTACAGTGTGTTTAACAGGTCACTGTTTGTGACCAAACATAGGAACATGCCACACAATATTTATATGAATGATTTTATCTGTATTGTATGTAAATTACTACAGTATTTGAATAACTTGATATTTAAACTCAAGTTAGACTGATGATTGACATCTGATGGGAGTATCTCATATTAACACAGACAAATACCAAAGACTCACTGTTAACTAAGTACTTATTGCAGCCCTATTTGCATAGATTTTGAGCCCCATGCTGGTGTATTAGTGCATGTGTTTGTTGTGAGGCAGGTAATGCAGTAATTATTCAGTAATAATAATCTTTTTTTTTTAAAAGATATTTTTTGGGCATTTTTATGCTTTATTGATAGTGCAGAGAGACAGAGGTGAAATGGGGCAGAGAGGGGAGTGACATGCAGAGAACGACCGCGGGTGTGAATCGAACCCGGGTCTGCTGCTGGGCCCAGCCCGGGAGGGGGACGCCTTACCAACTGAGCTAAAGGCGCCCCCAGTAATAATAATCTTTAACATTTTGTCTGACACCTTTTATGTTTAAATGTAAGGCTTCACTCGTGCTACAATACATTAAGTATTATGTTATTTAGTCAGCATATCTAAATGTGGGGGCTTTCCCAAGTAAATATTTATTTTTATGGCTTTAATTAAATCGGCATACTGTATACATCCGCCACAGGTTGCCACCCCTTAAAATCTCCTGCCACCCCATGAATATTCTTCTAGATCCGCCCCTGAGACAGACGTATCCATACTGGGTTTCACTAGATTTTCAACAGGCTAATTTAAAATCAGACAACCTTTACATATGAATGAAAGGTTATCTCATCTCATTGTCTCAGTACAACTCATAATCCATGGAGTGAACTACAGCTACATTAGAGTATTATCACACAGCAGAACACAGACGCAACAGTGACTCACATTGTTACACAAAAAGCAATTTAAATATGCAGAAATAATCGCATTTTATGCCGCAGCGATTATGCAAATGAGATCGTTTATATAATCACATCGGCTCTGTCTATATGTGTTTTTACGAGCCGCTGTTTAACTCATGAAGTGGGAAATTTGTGTCTGGTTATGCTGCTAAACTGTTTGGTGGCAACACAAAAAAATAAAATATAAATATAAAATGTGATAGAAAACCAACCAATGTTTTTTTAATGTGTATGTTAATTTCAATTGTCCAGGGGATTGTTTGGGGTGTGGTGGGCTGGGTGGGTGGGATTGTTTGGGGTGTGGGGTGGGCTGGGTGGGTGGGTGGGATTGTTTGGGGTGTGGTGGGCTGGGTGGGTGGGGGTTTTAAATGTTTTAAATGTTTGTATGTTTACATGAAAAATAAAATATGCAATAAAAATCGTTCGTGGACAGAAAACGAACCAGACAAGAACTTACATAACCGAGTGTGTTTTAACATTTTAACCTAAATGGTTGCATTTACATTTAGAGTGCCTATTGAAATGCCAAGTGCAAAAGAGCGTGTGTGTGTGTGTGTGTGTGTGTGTGTGTGTGTGTGTGTGTGTGTGTGTGTGTGTGTGTGTGTGTGTGTGTGTGTGTGTGTGTGCGCGCGCAAAAGAGAGCGAGGGGCTTTTTCATTTACCGTGTGAAGTCGTTGCTACTGATGCAATGTCTATTTGAGGAGCAAAAACAACCCTTTTCCATTTAGCAGAACACCTCGTTCCCCTGCTCAATTTAACAGTAAATGTTCGAAACATGGGCAAAAAGGCCCTCGGGGTTTGTGTGTGTGTGCGTGTGCGTGCGTGTGCGTGTGCGTGTGTGTGTGTGTGTGTGTGTGTGCGTGTGTGCGTGCGCGTGTGCGTGTGGTGAGGAATTCTCACATTTTAGCGCATAGGGGAGAATTCTTATCTAGAGAACAACCTCCCTCACACTCATGTTCAAAGCATTTCCATTTGCACCATTACAGCAGCTGTACTCTGGCTGGTTATGTGTAGAGAACGCTCACAGCATCTCTTAAAGGTGCAGTCAGTGATGCTGGAGAATGCTTTTGCTAATTTATTTGGGGAAAAAATCAGTGAATATCTCCTCATAAACCACTACTTGACTGTACTGTGTGTGCGCTGGAAATAAAACTGGTGTTAATACACAGCCTAGGCTCTGTAAACGGGCATGATGTAACAGTAAGAGTTTATAGAGCCTAGGCATGTGTATTAACAATGGATTTTGTTTTTTCAGCAGACACATGGTATGGACATATTCACTGATTTTGACAAAGTGATTTCGACAACAAGCCGCTGACTCCACCTTTACAATCTCCTCAACCATAAGCACCAACTGATAAAACAGAGTCAGGAGTTTAACAATAAGGCTAACATGTCCTCACACATGGGGATTTGGACACATTGCTCAATGTCAGTATGACGACATCTGTATTGATTTAATCCAAGACACACACACTGTATTTACAGAAACACAGGTGTGATAGCATCTGCACCTGCTCTCCCAAAACCCTCAAATCAACATGTATCTCCCTGGGAAATGGGCTTTGTGCAAAATGCCAGTTGTGTGTGTGTGTGTGTGTGTGTGTGTGTGTGTGTGTGTGTGTGTGTGTGTCACCCTCCAGGCTTCAAGAACAGCTGCTCACTAAAAGCTGCAGCATTCCTGTACTGATGCATAAGTCACGAGAGGAAGGACTACGTCAACATGCCTTTACATCAATTTGGAAAGGCTCATCTCCCTCATTCTTTATCGGAAAAAAATAAGAAAGGAAATTCCTTATAACCCTATCCATACCATTTCTAAATGTTTTATTAGATAGTACAGAGAGAGAGGGGATGACCTGCAGTAAAGGTCCACCGGTCGGATTTGAACCTGTGACCACTGCAGCAAAGGTCAGAGCCAATACGGTACGCGCTCTATCCACTACGCCACCGGAGCGCCCCGATCCATACCTTTTCTGAGTGTGTTTTGCTCCTGTCATTTTTTTACTCACGTTGGGCTCATTTTGTTACACTATCTGCAAGTCTTCCATCTCTACTAACACAACCATGGCAACAGGCAGGAATAACTCATCAATAAACATATATTTAGAAATGCCCAGATCCTGTCATCCATTCCGAGAGGAAGGACATAGTCAAACAGCCTTTACATCAATTTTGAAATTGTTCAACTTTCTCATTCTTTATTGGAATAAAAATGTTGATGAAATTCATTTTTAAAGGCTCAGTGTGTAGAATTTATTGCCATTTTTTCAGAACAGAGTTGGTAGGAAGGGAATATAATACTGCTATGTTTTATTAAGTGTATAATTGGTTGAAAATTAAACTTGATGTGTTTTTTTATGACCTTAGAATGAGCCTTTTATATCTACTTAGCAGGCTACCATGTTGCACCGCCATGTTTCTGCACTAGGCCACTGTAGCTTCTGTAAATTCTCTGAAAGGGAGGGGTTAGCAAGGGAGCGTTACCATCTAAAATCTTCCCACTTCATGGTTCTAAATATTCCGATACTAGACACTGCACCTTTAACCAACGAACATATCGAAATATATTCATAACATCAGCGCTAATCGTCCAATTTTAATTCCGGCTTCTCCGAATCAAAACTCTCTTTGCTATATTTTGCACAGATTTAGAATTTGAACATCACAGAACATCCAGATAATCTGTTTCCCAACCAACAGTGTCCCTACAACAGCTTTCATCTTTTTAAAATGTCTTTGATAACGTTTTTGCATTCGGAACATTTCATTCTCTCTATACTCAAAGCGACAAAAAACAAATGCTTATCTATTGATCCTACTCTCTCCAGCATTGTAAACAGCATAATATAACTTGTTGACTGTCTTAAAGGTGCAGTGTGTAATATGACATCATCAAGAAAGTTCTACAAAGTTCTAGAATGCAACGCTCCCTGGGTAACCCCAACCCTTTCGAATAATAACAGAAGCTACAGTGGCCTTCAAGGACAAGAACAATTCTAAATTTTGAACAATGCACCTGATGACATTCCAACTATGACACTTTCAAGATGGCGGCACTAGGCCTTGGTCCAAAATATGCCGAAATATGGACATATATGAGACCCTTTCTAAGGGAAAAAATTATAATTCAAAACATTTTTTTCAGCTATTATGCACTAAATTAAATGTACTTATGGATATTATAATTACTTTCTACAAAATCTGCTAGGAAATAAAACCCAAAATTCTACACACTGCAGGTTTAATGCATTTGACGTAAAACAATGCAAAACAAAACTTAGCGGAGAATTAGCCCGTTTCAGCTACATCACCATATTTCCCTAGAATAAGTAGCACACAGTAAACTAATGGCTGATGATACTAGCAAAATATCCAAGATTTTATTTTCTTTAATCTGCTTTGTTCTATAATGTCAGCAATTTGTGTCTCCCTTGCTGTTGCATCATTATCTAGTTTCCCTGGCTCATTTGTCTTGCCTTCTCTCCGTGTGTGTAGCGTTGTTTATTTCCGCACATTTAGCTCTCTCTCTCTTTCTACTAATTTTTTTACACTTCTCCTCACTTTCCTGTCCTCCCACGCAATTCCCCGATTCAATTATGCACACATGCAAACACACACACACAAATGCACGCAGGCACACACACAGGCACACGCGCACACACACACATGCAAACGTATGCACACACATTTTTTT
>OX442366.1:24548856-24561356 GCA_949357725.1 Hyperoplus immaculatus | reverse complement strand
AACTTTGCTAATAGGATATTTCAAATCCCTGTGGAGAGTCCGGTCAGGACTCTGGTGGTGGGAATAAAGGGGGTTCCAGATGATGGACGGTTTACAGGGTTTATTGAAGCAGGTGATGATAAAGTAACACCAGTGAACTTGTGAGGCAATTTGTGGTTTCTGCAACAACAGAACAAATGTCTAGCATGAGACACTAATATCATACAATCAACTCCAATGTATTCTAAAGTGTATAATAACCTAAACACAGCTATATTGCCATATTATCGTTAATAACATAATGATCATCTAACACAGTGTAGAAATCTTATGATAAACATACATGCATAATTAACACACCGAACAGCAAAACAAGCTAACATTCTCTTTACCTAATTACACAGTCAACACTAAACAAGGGGAATCTACTTACAGTTTCATGCACGCACAAATCCCGACAGAACTGGTGAATACTAACTGTGCAAACTGGTTAAACTAAGTAGTTATCCGTAAACTAATGGCTGCCGTGCCGATCGTGCCTCCGTCTGAATCTCCGAGCAGAGTTACGAGGCATGTCCGCGCGCCCTACTGGCCAGTAGTTTTCCGCTTACTGTCATGGCGTCTTAAAGTGGCAGGAGGCCTTTAAAACATAGAGAGAGGGGGGATGACCTGCAGTAAAGGTCCACGGGTCGGATTCGAACCCGTGACCACTGCAACGAAGGCCGGAGCCGATATGGTACGCGCTCTATCCACTAGACCACCGTAGAGCGCCCCATAGTTTATTTATTAATGGTTTAAGATAATTATTAGATGTAGTGAAATGCAGGTCTGGTTTTTGTGGTTGTGTTTTCGTGACGCCCCATTTTTCGACTATGTGTTTCTCTTAACCTGCTGTGAAGGAGGATCAGGTGCATGGGAGGGAGACCATGTAATGCAAAGCGGCACACACACACACACACACACACACACACACACACACACACACACACACACACACACACACACACACACACACACACACACACACACACACACACATCCTCGTACTTCTATCTTTGTGAGTACACCCATTGACATAATGCATTCCCAAGACCCTTACCCTAACCTTAACCATCAAAACTAAATGCCTAACCCCAACCCTTACACTAACCCTAACATAAACCTAATTCAGACCTGAACCTTAAAACCTAGTGTTAACCCTCAAACAGCCTTTTGAAGAAGTGAGGACCAGGCAAAATGTCCTCACTCTGACGTTTAAATGCTCAAACAGGTCCTGACAAAGACGTCTCTACAAGAACATACACACACACACACACACACACACACACACACACACACACACACACACACACACACACACACACACTCTTCCCTCTTCCGCCTCACGGTACATTCATACATTAATGCCAGCCGCAGACCTTGACAGCTAGAGCGGTTTGAAACCATTTCCAGAGCCAGTAGTTCTTGTACTTGGCTCTCGCGTTTAAAAGCCTGTGTGTGCTTCACAGAACATCACATACACTGCTCCAATGTGTCTGTGCGGCTGTCACGCACTGAGTATGAAGCACACACACAAACACACACAAACACACACACATGCACACAAGCAAGCAGGCACGCAATCTCACACACACACACACGCACACACAGACACGCACACACGCACACACACACACACACACACACACACACACACACACACACACACACACACACAAATAGCTAGAAATTAGTCAAACATAAATTGGTGCGTGAAATGTAAAATAATGCGTAGAGAACATGTAGGAACAGCTGTTACACTATCAAACGATAATTATGAATTATTTATTTTTAAATTTCAAAAATAATTGCTTTCAAGTGGAATCTTTTCGCACGGAAAACGCTCAATGGTCGCTTCATTTTTTCCAGGGCTATATATATATATATAGATATACACACACACATATACAAACATACACACACACACACACACACACACACACACACACACACACACACACATATATGTATCACACAGATCCATCATGAACTCGTGATGAAATGGTTTTATACAAACAAAGATTTAAGCAAGATATTCCACAAAAAAAAAATCTTTATTCCATATCTAAATTATGTTACTAAATTTGAATCCAATCACATCCTCTTAACATGACCCAATCCAGCTGGAGAAGAACTGAGGATAATTCAAACTCAACGCGGCTATTACTGTATCTGAAGAAATAAAGATCAATGAAATACAGAGAATATATAAGTTTAATTGGTTCCCAGGTCCGATATGACAATCTGTGGCTAGTGATTAATTAACAGACAGTGTGTGTGTGTGTGTGTGTGTGTGTGTGTGTGTGTGTGTGTGTGTGTGTGTGTGTGTGTGTGTGTGTGTGTGTGTGTGTGTGTGAGAGAGACAGGAGAATGTGTGAGTAGGGAAAACTGGATCAGAGAGAATATATGATAGATAGGAACGGTGCAATGCATTGTGGGAGCAGAGCATTTACTATTGACGTATATGCAACACGAATGACGTCAGCTATACGCATTGGATGTACCCGCTGAAATAAGGTGTCATTAAAGAACAATAGAGAGAGAGAGTGTGTGTGTGTGTGTGTGTGTGTGTGTGTGTGTGTGTGTGTGTGTGTGTGTGTGTGTGTGTGTGTGTGTGTGTGTGTGTGTGTGTGTGTGTGTGTGTGTGTGTTGCCTCTTTGTCAAGGCGTTAGTACATTACTTTAATGAAAGTCACTGTCCTTGGCAAAGGACACGAACGCTTAGCCACTGAAGGCCGCTATCCGTTTCCCCCTGTCCACACACACACACACACACACACACACACACAGATTAAACTCTCCAACCCTACCCTCTGCTGCCCTTTGATGCTCATCTTCTCGAACAAGAAAGGGGAGGGTGTGTGTGTGTGTGTGTGTGTGTGTGTGTGTGTGTGTGTGTGTGTGTGTGTGTGTGTGTGTGTGTGTGTGTGTGTGCGTGTGTGTGTGTGTGTGTGCGTGTGTGTGTGTGTGTGTGTGTGTGAGAGAGGGTATAATAGGAAAGGTGCTCGAGCGACTCCACTGAAGTCGGTGAAGGAGGGAGGAGTCAGACCCTGGGAAAAGTGATCGGACTTAATCTGAATCTGACATTGGCACAGCAGTGAGTGTGAGAGGCTATTTAGACACACACACACACACACACACACACACACACACACAGTTGTAATAGAGCAAATGGTGTGTCAAGAACTATTTAGACAAAGAGAAATTAGGACACACACATATTTGTGCTGATTCTTAGGTTTCAGCACCAAAGCCAAAGTGCTAAGAATGATTATGGAAAGTTTAGTTGATGTATGTGCTTTAGAATTTGAGATGTTTTGGTTCAGAGTATTGAAAACAACTCATTTTGAGATAATGGCCGTTAAAGATGGTTGTATAGGAGAAATAAACAGACACAAACAGACAAGGTTTAGTCAAGTAAACACCTAAATGTACATGTTGGATCTTTGATTTGACTAATATGAAAGAAGACATGTTATGGAAGATAAAAAGACATCGTTAACGCAACTCATCCACACACACACACACACACACACACACACACACACACACACACACACACACACACACACACACACACAACACACACACACACACACACACACACAAACACACACACACACACACAAACACACACACTCAAAATTGGCCATTACTAGAAGAAAAAAAATGCTTTATCCTGCTGTGTTTCTCCTTGAAGCCTCGCCCTCCCTCCCTGACTATCTCTCTCTGATAGTACACCATGTTCCAGCCGTCAGCACACCTTGTTTGCTGCATACGTCTGATCTTAGCATTCTGAGATAAGAGGCAAGAATCATGACTACTGAGAAAATATACTTTAGTGATCTCTGTGAGGTTTAGGGCTGGAATCATGATTATTATTTTTATTTTTTTAGGCTTAAAGCTGGGGTTGAGGATTTGGGGAGAAAATGGCAGTTGGGATAGAGACTCGAATCCAAATACCTCAACCGCTCCACTTGTTCTCTTTGGTCCCTCCCCTATGGTCCCTCCCTGACATGCTCTACACCAACAACGTCGTGCCAAAATGAATGGACAGTCCCAACAGCCAATAAGAACAGAGAATCGGAGCCTCACTCTGATTGGTCAAAGTGTCAGCTCAGGTTAACTTTGACCAATCAGAAATCACATACTTTAAGTATTGGATAAAAGGTTTGATGAAGGGAGCTGTAGCTGTTAAGGCAGTAAATTACAGCGCGGATGAGGAAGCTTGTATTGACTGAGTGTGAGTGTGGTTATTGGCTTTCAGTACCATTGAACAGCAGCCCACACATGTAACCCGCTCTACCCAGGCTTTGTACTACGGAAAATTACAATGTGCACCGATGTTGGACCATGAATACGTTTGTTTCTGTTTCAATAAGACAAAAAAAAGTCTATTTGACTGGACAGTTCGCCAAGATTTTAGGTCTAAATTTACCTTAATGACAGAAGGCCATTTTCACAACATGATCGTGGGTCTTTGGACTTGGTCTTGAATGTGCTACATAACCTGGCAACACTTACCCTAGGAACTTATTCTATTCATATCATCACATTGTAATACACAAACTAAACAGGGACCTGCCAATTAAAACATCATTCCACAGCGCCCCTAGTGCTCAGAATATACACACTACACCTTTAAAATTGCATTACATTTTATTTAGCTGACGTTTTTATCCAAAGCGGCTTCCATTAAGTGCATTCAACAATGACGGTACAAACTCAGAACAACAAGGATCACGAAAGTACTATAGCTTCAGATAAACCAAACTACAAAGTGCCACATGTAAGTGTCACATGGAGATTTACCTCAGTTATATATCTAACCCCAATTTATGTCCTGACTCGGGGAACAAAAACTAACAAAACCATCTTTTCTGTGCTTTTTGCCTCCCAACAAGCACAGTCTCCTCTGTGGTTAGATTCCAAAAATACTCCTTCAAAGGTTGTAAAATAAAAAGCACCTGGTCCTCCTTTGCAAAGTCACTAAAGTATTGACCTACATACAGCTAGTCCACCTGTGTGTGTGTGTGTGTGTGTGTGTGTGTGTGTGTGTGTGTGTGTGCGTGCGTGTGTGTGTGTTTGCGTGTGTGTGTGTGTGTGTGTAATTGTGTGTGTATGCATGCGTGAGTGCATGCGTGCGTGCGTGCGTGCGTGTGTGTGTGTGTGTGTGTGTGTGTGAGTGTGTGTGTGTGTGCTCGAAATCACCAAAATAATTTATTAGCAGGAATTATTTAGCACACCAAATACACACATATACTCAGTGCATGGGCCGACAGTCGGTTTAAATATGTATTAATGTTCAGAATATTCCTGCATTATAACTTTGACAAAAAAATTAAATGTATAGAAAGTGAGAATGTCTATTAAAGCCTTGTTGAGCTGCTCACTGTCTATAATGGACTGCTCTCATTTCAATATTGTCATTATTTCACAAAGGAAATGATTCTCCGTATAGTCTGAATCAACCTGATGACAGTTTGTTGATAGTCAGATCCTTTGTACTGGGAGATGTGACTGTGTCTATTGTGACTATTTCTATAAATGACTGCGCTGGTGTTTGTGTTTGTTATTTCAAACAATCATTATACGTGCCTTTTGTAAAACCCTTTTTATGCAATGTTGTTTGTGTGGCTGTATCTTTCTATTGTGTGGTGTGTGTGTGTGAGTGTGTGTGCGTGCGTGTGTGTGTGTGTGTGTGTTCTATGTCATTTGGGATAGTACCACTGTGTCTGTATTTTCTTTTTTAAATCCCAATGAAAAAAATTGAAAATATATTGTTTGTCTTTCATTTCATAGAAGAACAGGAGCTATGCCTCTGCTGGGTTAAAAATAGCAACACAATTTTCTACGAATGTCAATAATGAAATAATGGGACATGTCCTTACTAAACCCAGCTGGGGCGTTCTCAGAGTGCCATGGAGGTATTTTTAGGCGTCCCAGTCCAGAAAAGAGAGACAAGCAAGTGGGTAACCTGGATTCTCTGAGACACAAAAAGAATCAAGTCAATCCCGAGTGAGAGTTGAGAAGTCTCCAGGCCCCAAAGCGGACATCCTTTTCCTACCAGAATAACTCTGTCTAGTGGTGGTGAGAAAAATAGATTTAAGGATAGTTAAAATGGCAGTTCATAGGGCGCTCCGGTGGCGTAGTGGATAGAGCGTGCACCATATTGGCTCTGGCCTTCGTTGCAGTGGTCGCCGGTTCAAATCCGATCCGTGGACCTTTACTGCAGGTCATCCCCCCCTCTCTCTGTCTCCCCATTTCAACTCTGTACTGTCTAATAAAGCTTGAAAATGCATATAGCACACAGATCCTGAAATTCTCCTTTGTACTGAATCGAGAAATCTATTTTAAATCGGGAAACGTTTTTAATGAAATCGTGGGGTTTCCAAAAGATTCACACCCCTAACAAGGTCTTTTCTGGTGTGTTTTTTTTCTCTACTGTTACTGCAACTTTCTATCTGTTATTTAGAGCCTCTCCCTCTCTTTCTCTGTCTCTCTCTTTCTCTCTCTCTCTCTCTTTCTCTCACTCTCTCTCTCTCTCCCTCTCTCTCTCTCTCTCTCTCTCTCTCTCTCTCTTACACACACACACACACACACACACACACACTCACACACACACTCACACTCACACTCACACACACACACACACACACACACACACACACACACACACACACACACACACACACACACACACACACACATGCCTGTGCAGTCGGGCACGGAGCCTTGAGTGGGCAGAGAGAGTGAGTGGTCACATTACACTGCGCTTACATCATCACATTCCTTTGGTCTCCAGAGCAACCAGGTGTCCTCCAACAACAACAGGCAACACCACTGACTAACAACGCTGTCATGTCACATTCCAGTTTTCACACACACACACACACACACACACACACACACACACACACACACACACACACACACACACACACACACACACACACAATGTTCAAGGTTCTTTATTGAAGAAAAACGCATTTCCGCTCATCACAATTTTGCTGTACTGCTGTTAAAAGCCTTGGTTTTTGAGCGCTCTGGTGGTGTTGTGGATAGAGCGCGTACCATATCGGCTCCGGCCTTTGTTGCAGTGGTCGCGGGTTCGAATCCGACCCGTGGACCTTTACTGCAGGTCATCCCCTCCCTCCCTCTGTCTCCCCATTTCAACTCTGTACTGTCTAATAAAGCTTGAAAAGGTCAAAAAATAATATGAAAAAAAACCGCCTTGGTATTGGTGTTGTCGTTTGGTGCAGTAAGTTGGTTTGCTATGGACCAATGAAAACAGGCGGGGCAGGGCAGTGGGAAAGTAAGGCTGCACAATTACGGAAAAAATATATCGGATTACAATAATTTTTGAAGATATTGCAAATGCGATGTGATTTACGATATTATAGGGCAATGATCACTTTTGCATCATTATTCTCATTTTAATTGAAAAACATATTACAGTGATTATGGTGGGATTTTCTTGTGTAAACAGGCATTCTTCTAGCTACAGTGGGCCTTCTTTGTGTACATTACCTTTGTTTACATACCAGTATAGAGCTTAGGCTGTGTATTAACACTGGAATTTTTTTTCAGCACAAACACAGTACGGATAATCACTGATTTTGACAAAAAGGTGATTTTGACTTAAATTGTGCGGCTCTATAGTGGGAGTTGTGAGCGTGATGTTGGTAAATAGGCGAGGCTTTTCTATGGTTCTAAGAATATGGTCCTAAGTGATTCATATAGAGCCAAACATATTGGAGAGCCAAAAAGCCGCCCATAGCTTTTTCAGAGGGAGGAGAAAAGATAGAAACGGTGGTGAAGCACGCACGCACACACACACACACACACACAGGTCACATACACTGCCTTAGCCCACATAGTACACCACAAGTTATGTAAAGAAAAATAGAAAGCTGGAGAGAGAGAAGTCAAACAATAAGTTAAGCTCCTCTATGGTGTAGTTGTCACATATTCTTTTCCTGTTTGCACAGACAGACACAATCTGAACCAAGTTTAACTTATTTACTTTCTACCAAGTCTGTTCTGAAACAGGCCAATAAATGCTACACACTGTGTCTTTAAGCTCCAAGCTACAGGATTCACATAGAACAGTGGAGGACATTGTGAAGGCATAACAATATAAAATGTGCTTCTTTCGCCTTCAGGGATTTCCAGCTTGTTATTTCCCAAAGGAAATGGAGCGGGACAGTTCCGGGGGCTTTGTTTGTTTCCTTCAAATGATCAATAAAGATTTCATTTAGCCCCAACACAAATGCCTCCAGGTGAAAACAGTCGTGAAGCATTTTGCACCCACTTTATGTCTTCTAATTATTAGTTTATTCTAATGTTGTTGTTGTTAATTGGGCGTCATGTTTGCCTTACTGAATGCACTCTGTACAGCGCTTTGGTCAGAGCAAACTGTTATAGATGAGCTTTTATAAATACATTTTACTCATTTCCTTTTACTAATCCTGGTCGTGTTGGATAGACATTACCTCCACTGCTCCAGGGAACTAACTGTCAGTCATCGGCTAGACGTATCCTAACGTTTACTCCGTTTTTTTTTTTTGCTGTTTTTGGTTGTATTTTTTAGATTACAAATGAAAGGTGATATGGCCTATGGACCCAAACACTTTTATCAACGCTACTCCAAAAAGCCTCTCATATGTGTAATGGTTTGACACCCCCCCCTCCTCCTCCTCCCACCCACATAGAGGCTCAGTCCTCTTCACAGCAGACAACAGGTTAGAATCCAGCCCGGGTCGTTCTCTGCATGTCATTGCCCTCTCTGCCCCATTTCACACACGCACGCGCACACACACACACACACACACACACACACACACACACACACACACACACACACACACACACACACACACACACACACACACACACACACACACACACACACACACACACACACACACTCACACACACACTCACACACACACACTATCTAAAAATGAAGCAAAAATGCCAAAATATAACAAACCTCTCATCTCTGTTTTTTAAGCCCCTCAGCTTAAGGACATATTGTGCTCATTTGGATTTGCTTATACATGATTACCACTTAGCCACACCACTTATGACTGATAAGTGTCTTTGGAAAAGGTCAAAACACTCAGACAGACAGAAAGCAGCTGCGATGACTTATGCAACAAAACATCTAACAACAGTGCAATATTGTAGACTAAGCACACACACACACACACACACACACACACACACACACACACACACACACAGTTTGTCAACAACAACAACACTGTCGCTGCATGTACATGAGGTAATAAGCCTTCGGTGATCGCACATGGATTTTATACCTTCTGCTGTACGTCCAGGATTTGTCTTAGCAGTAGAATCAACAACTGAAACATTTCTTGGGATTTTTCTTAGCTCCTGCACCAGTTTGTAAACGCTGCCACACTGAGAAATACAGGGAGAGTTTTGTGGAGCTGATAGTCTTCATCAACTGGGTGTCGACTCGTTTGGCGATGGCTTGAATGTAACGAAAAGGCTTGATTATCTGAAAAAAGTCAGACGCTATAGCTTTAAATTAAAAAAAATGTGACATCCACTAATGACAGGAGAACAGCAGTGCATCACTCCTCTTTTTCTCTATCTATCTATCTATCTATCTATCTATCTATCTATCTATCTATCTATCTATCTATCTATCTATCTATCTATCTATCTATCTATCTATCTATCTATCGCTCTATCTATCTATCGCTCTATCTATCTATCTATCCATCCTTCCTTTCTTTACCCCCTGTGACCCTTAAAAGCTGTTTATGAATATTCCATCAGCCACCAGGGCCTCTGACACATAATTACTCTCACACACACACACACACACACACACACACACACACACACACACACACACACACACACACTCACTCACACAACGGTCTGAGAGTATCTTACATAAACCTCCATATTTACGTGTACGGACATAATCATAGCACAAGTGTGTATATTTACAGCGAGCGCGCAGACCCAGGGGCAGAGACATTGTATATTGGCAAAGAGTATAAAGCAGTGGCTAGTGTGTGTGTGTGTGTGTGTGTGTGTGTGTGTGTGTGTGTGTGTGTGTGTGTGTGTGTGTGTGTGTGTGTGTGTGTGTGTGTGTGTGTGTGTGTGTGTGTGTGTGTGCATCAGACATTGGAGGGAAAATGGAATAGGTTTCGCATAAATTAGTTTTCTCTCCTCAGCGCTCTGAATTATTCCAGCACTGCAGTTTCCAGGCAGGAGTAAGGACACCTCTTCAGTGTGTGTGTGTGTGTGTGTGTGTGTGCGTGCGTGCGTGCGTGCGTGCGTGCGTGCGTGTGTGTGTGCGTGCGCGTGCGTGAGAATGACAGAGAGAGTGTGAGAGAGAGAGAGTGTGATAGTGTGTGTGTGTGCATTTGGTCTAGTGTGTGTGCGCGTGTACTTGGTCTGGTGTGTGTCTGTATTTCGTATAGTGTGTGTGTGTGTGTGTGTCTAATATATGCTGCCCACCGGTGATGATTCTGCAGAGTGAGATAAATGACCTCATATTCTCGGCTTGCAGGTGCTCAGTGCAAAGTGAACAGAGCAGGTTATTAATGCGACACACACACACACACACACACACACACACACACACACACACACACACACACACATTATTAATGCGATTTCACAGTTTCAGAGCACGACATTAACTGTAATATGCACAGAGATTTGTATTTCCCCATGTTGTGATGCTACAATAAAGCCTTGAAGTGGGAATAAGCTGATATTAGCAGGAAAATATGATGAGGCACACACACACACACACACACACACACACACACCACATACCATGGACCATGAAACAAGCTTAACAAACAGCTTTCCGGTGGATTTGTACTAACAAACTCAAGCAAGAGTGGTTCTAACTTTATTTTGAAATCTAGTAAAGATACCAAAACACAAATATTATTTTGGGGAGACGTGTGTAAAAGACTAAAAATGCCAGAATGAGTCAAAAAGCTGTTTTTCATCTGTCGTCGCCTGACATCCATGTTAAAAGAAAATACAATTTATCAAGAAAAGTCAATGCTAGTGTCTGCAGTCTAGCATGCTCATAATGACAATGCTTTGATTGATTGATTGATAGATCGATTCAATTTATTTCAGACATATCAAAATTTACAAAACAAAATGAAAAGCATAAACAAAAATATACAAATAACATATTGAATTGATATGCCTGAAAAGGAGCAGGAAGAAGTATAACTTATTTAATCCTAACCCCCTTTTCCACAGCTCAATAATTCATATTTATATTAGCTTCCTGTGTTCCTTATAATCTCTTTTACAAATCTATACAATCTGTTATACTATATTTGACATTTGATATTTTATATTTACAATCCATACAAATATACAATGTGCTAATCAATGCTGATGTGCTAATGTTTAGGTTTAATGGTAACCATCTTAAAGCCACTACGAGTAACATGGCACGTTGGCGTCCCCTTTGGACAAAAACGGTAGTATTTTTACTGCGCCCGCTGTCGCAAAGCTGTTTTCTAGCTCGTGCCAGGCGCGTGATTGTGAACTGAGAAGGGAGCAATATAGTGCATGTCCGTGTGTTGAAAGTGTGAGGACTCTTTTCGGCTCCGTGAGAGTGGTTTTGACACTGCATGAACTAATGCCAGTCACTGCCACACGCACCTGAATGCAATGAGTTGATGCAGCAGTGTCACCTAACTACTCTATCTCACGGAGCTGAAAGATTACGTGTCCGACTCCTCACAGAAAGCGAATGAACGATAGACGGCAGTTAGTATGGATCACGATGAGGTAATGTGTTTATGTTGTTGTAAATAATTACTATTTCAGATAATGGTTATCTGATGATGGTGAAGCAAAGCAAACTTTGTGTTAGTACCAACCGCTCTTTCATTTAGGAGTAAACACTGCAGTCTAGTTTCGCTCTCGTGAAATTGTATACACGTTGCTTGGCAACGCCCTCGTCCCCCCCGTAGCCTATATCACTCTCCCTTTTAGCTTTTCTTCATTGCATTTTCTTTGATGGTTCAGCCCCGTTATCAGTCATTATGACGACAAATAACTGTATCAAACAAGGCTCCCGCTCCCCTTCCCTCACCTGGAGGGATAGGCTTCTCAATTCACGTTGCTGCGCCACACTGAAATCTGCGACCAATACGGATATGTGACCATAGAGCTTGCACGAGCGAACCGAAAATCGGACTGGGTGTGCGACCAGACCAAAAGCAGTAATAAAAACGATTTAAAAACGTCTTTCTTTGCACTGATGGTCTCGTTTGCTGTTGAAGGTAATTTATGATTATCAGAGGAAACATGAGGCTGTTTAAAAGATATTTAAATGTTACTCGTAGCCGCTTTAATTAAGCAAGCTAGCATTTGCTAATTAGCACTAATTGACTAAATGAGTGCTAAACAAAATAGAGCTGAAGTTGCTGTGAGTGCCAATCATTTAGCAGG
>OX442366.1:24543856-24546356 GCA_949357725.1 Hyperoplus immaculatus | reverse complement strand
AAATAGTAGGGAAATATGGTGGTATTGGAACACAGTGACTGTATTATGATTTGTGTGTAATATAGGAGTAATATCGCGTCATCTAGTGGTCAATGTTATAGATTGCAACGCTCCCTTGCTAACCCGTTCCTTTAGGAGAATTTACTGAGGCTACGGTGGCCTTCAAGGACAAGAAGCTATAGTTACTAAAGATGGCAACAACCACCACTGCCTCAAATGTTGCAGTGTCCTATGTTAATATAAAACGTTTATTCTAAGGTAACAACACACATACATTTTAAGCGATTATACAATAGCTAAAACATATTTAGGATTAGGAAAATCATTTCCCATTTCTACCAAGTCTGTTCTGAAAAAAGGGGAAATTTCCTTTTAACAGTACACCTTCAGAAGTCCTATAAATAAGTGACAATAACTCAAAATGAAGAAATACTATGAAGGAGACAAGGACGTCCCTAGTGAGTTACTGCTCTTGTCCTGTCTGTCAGAATGTAAGGCTGAGAGTAGTCTGACATTAATATTTCACCACCAACTCTCACAGGGAGGTCACACAAGTCCTCTGACAGTGGACAGCGGTGCATTCCTGGCAATATTCATATTTTTTTGATTTGTGTTGTCAAAATCCCTTTTTGTGAATGAGGTTTTTCTTCCCTCAGTCTTCCCTTGGCCCAGCTGTCCTGATAATCCTAACCCTACATTTTCCCATGTGTGATGTCACGCATGGGAAAATGTAGGGTTAGACAGTGAGACCATGAAACACTCTTTCTGCAAGTTTCTCAGGCTAGGATGAACCGATTTCTAAAAAATGTTGCACATTTATACTACATAGGATCGAAGAGTTCAATACACCTTCATATTTCCACCGGTGAAATAGGTCTCTACTAACTTGACTTTGCAATACCAATTTGCACGTGCTTTCTTCTTGTGTACTGTATTGATTTGAATATGACCTCATTTTTGAATATGACCTCATTTTCAGTATCTACACTCCAGTGCAATTTTGTTCTTTTCAAAAAGATCTACTTGGACTAACGTGAGGATCTGATTCTCCGTATTATTTCCAGAACATTGAACAAGTCGTCCTAACAGCGACTAGTGTGTGTGTGTGTGTGTGTGTGTGGTTCAGTGTTAATATCCTCATTTGCATCTGCAAGTTAATTCATTCTGCAGAGAAAAACACACTCTCTCTCTCTGTCTCTCTCTCACACACTCTCTGTCTCTGTCTTTATACCTCTCTCTCTCTCTCCCTCTATAATCGAAGGTGCCAATGTTCTCAGGCTGATTGCGTCAGTAGCCCACACACACACACACACGCACGCGCACACACACACACACACACACACACACACACACACACACACACACACACACACACACAAGTTACTCTAGGACAACCTCTTGCTCAAGGGCGGCCTGAAACAATGCAGCTTCCAAACACACTTTAATGAAGTCAACACACAAATGCCACAGACACTGGAAGGTTGTATGAATCATCTATGAAGACTAAACCCTGTGGAAAGCTTTCTTGAGAAGGGCAGACTGTACCAACATTTGAACTGCTTTATACTGCTGCTCTGTGCTCCATTGTAAACTGCATTTTTATTATTTTAATCATCAGTTTTTCCCTCAGCAGTATTTAATATTTTTTTGTAGTTTTTAAAAAGCCTCCTGTGCACAGGTGTTGAAAAGTAGCATTTTTGCTAATACACTGAAAACAATGCATCTGCTTCGTCCAATGATATTGGAAAGGGATCCCTTACTCTGTCGACTCTCCCTGAGATTTCTCAATTTTTTAAATCCTGGTAAAGGGTTTTTTACTGGGAGTTTTTTCTCAGCCGAGCTAAGGGTCTAAGGGCAGAGGGTGTCATACTGTATGGAATGTAAAGCCCACTGAGGCAAATGTCTATTTGTGATATTGGGCTATACAAATAAAACTGATTTGCTTTGCTCACATTGTTCATATTAACAGACACAATCTTCACACTGTGTCTTCAACAGCTTCTTCTGGTTCTAACAATAAATACATTTTGTCAGTTATAGACTCACGGTCACGGAAAGCTTTCAATGGCCCAGTCGATAGAGTGGAGCCCGTGGTCTTTAAAGGGCAAGGACATCAAATGTGGGAGTCAGTAATTCTGGAGAACGTTTGTTGTCAAAATCACTTTTTGTCAAAATCAGTGAATATCTCCTCATGGTGTGCTTCATGTGCGTACTGTGTGTGAGCAGAAAAATACACAATCCTATGCTCTGTAAATAGGCATGTTGCTATAGCTACGGAGGGCCCCCCTTTGTTTACATACCAGTTTACAGAGCCTAGGCTGTGTGCGGACAGGTGGAGGATCGTGAGGAGATATTCACTGATTTTGACAAAGTGATTTTGACAACAAGCGTTCTCCAGAATCACTGACTCCACCTTTAACTAACCTAAACTTTACATTGAAGTAAAATATTCTATATTATAAAAATATTTTTATTTATTTATTGTTACTTCAGTAAAATA
>OX442366.1:24493856-24538856 GCA_949357725.1 Hyperoplus immaculatus | reverse complement strand
GGTCTTTCTTTGTGGTGCTGATGTTGCCAAAGAGGCGCGCTCACATCGCACGGCTCCTTTAAAGGTGCAAACACACTACACATGTTACACGCGTACAGACGCGTATAAAATCGGCTATTTTTCCATAGGGAACCATTGGTTTACGCGCGTACATGGCGCGTAGATGCGTCACTCGCGCTAAAGCAACATTTTAGCCGCGTTAGCTGCGTATGAGCCGCGTATATACGCACCTAAGCAGCTACGCGCGGAGTTCAAAAAATTTTACTTTTTACGCTCCGACGCATGCCGATTAGCCGTGTTGGCCAATCAGCGTTGGGCTTGACCCGACGTCACATACATTGGCACGGTCGGAGAACAGTATACACAGAGGCTGATGAGAGACACCGAGGAGGAAAATGTATTGCAGGCAGCCGAGCCGGTGCTGAATGACAGCAGCTCGGGAATAGAAGAGAAGCGGCTGTGCTTTAGCCGATAAAACAAGTTAGCGCCGTATAGCATTAGTTAACTCACCCGGTTGTGTGCGGGCGGCTCATATTATGAACCCAAACATGACGGCTATGTCCGTGGGACTTTCACAACAAGTACAGCGAAGCACCGGTGTTGATCTACGCCAGCCACGGTCCCCTGTCACAGCCAGGTAGGGTAATGTTGGCTACTTGGCTTTATGTCGTGTCGCCGTGCACCGATGCTGCTGTAACTGTGTTTGTTATGTAGCTGCCGTGAATATGCAATGCTGTTTTAATGCTAGGCTATTTGTGCTGTTCAGTTTGTCTTTTGGCACAGTTGTTGGCCGTGTTGTTGTTGTTTTTGTGCGAACATGCACGCTGTTGTGTCGGGTCGGGTCTGATCGCAGCCATGGTTGATTAGGGGAAAAACAATATCGGGAGGGAGACTACCTGTAGAACCATTTTTGACACAAAATGATCAAGCAACATTTTGCTGCGTTACGCACGTAAATCTTAGGCGGGTAACGCGTGTAGTGTGTTCGTACCTTAAGAAGATGCAGAAGGCGCCTATATGCTATCAGCTGCTGTGGTAGACCAAGGCAGGGAAAATGTGCGTACAATAAATAAACAAGGAAGACTGTGAATTGTGAATGTCCATGTTATAGCCTATTCTCCCGTTTGGTCCTTTTTAGCTGTCATTAAAATCCATGCTCTGTGTGTATCTCCAGCACACATTGTATCCGTCACATGAAAAAATGCATTTCACACACACACACACGTCTCTCTCACACACACACACACACACACACACACACACACACACACACACACACACACACACACACACACACACACACACACACACAAGAGGATAGATAGATAACTCACGCGCTCCCTTGGATCGATCCGTAGATTCCATTGCTCGTTGGAGGTGGGGGAGTGGGAGGAGGGGGGCAAAAAGCAAATCAAAGACCCCGAAAATAAGCTCTCTCCTTCGGCTGTGTGTCAAGTGAAGTGGCAGGTGAAAAATGTCCTGTTGTGCGCCTCCAATGCTCCTGTGAAGCGAAAGGGACAAGCTCCGACCGTAGCACGCGCGCCTCCTGCAGCTGCTACTGTCTGTGCAGGACTAACTGAGCATCGGCACATCACACACACACACACCGTGGATCCACATAGTGTGGGATGGTGATGTCGCGGGAATAGGCTCCTTTTAACGAGAACATCCATGTCTGCTGCTTGAGTCACACACCGCATTTAAATAAGATGAAACCAATCTCCCAGCAACCTGCAGTTTAATGTTGATTATGCACTATGTAGATACAGGCAATTTGTCCTTTAAAGATACAGTGCGTAACTTTTTTATAACATATAAATGAATGTTGGTTACATTCAAGCCATCACCAAACAAGTTGACATAAAAGTGGATTATGTCTATCAGCTCCACAAAATTCTCTCTGTATTTCTCAGTATGGCAGTGTTTACAAACTGATGTCGCCCCCCGTACAGCAGAAGGTATAAAATCCCGCTTGCGATCACTGAAGGCTTTACCTCATGTAAATGCGCCGACAGTATTGTTGTAATTACTCAGAATAACTCATGGGGGCGACAGAAGTTACGCACTATCGCTTTAAATAAAATATTTCAAATTATAGTTAACTAGGTGGCACCAGTGTTAGTCCTTGTGGATTTTCTAAGCAGCACTGAATTTTATTAAAAGAACAAGCTAAATGCAAACAATTCAACAGCTTACATGTAAAGCCACACGTCTCCTCCAATGCATGAGCACTGTGTTCACACCTTCTGTTTTCCAGACTGTGATTATAAACAAGTGTCTGTGGAGAGTTTTGGCAAACAATATAAAGGGTCAGAGACCAAATTAAACACTATTTTAACTGGTCAAAGTATTTGGCTCTTCCGTGTTTTATGTCCTTGGTTCTAATTTGGGTCAATGTCCTAGTTTCTAAGGTGCACACAACCTGTGGCAAGAATGAGGAATAGTTTTTTCATTGATTTAAAGGGGAAGTGGGCGATATATTTATGTTAATATACGTGTTAAATCGCTCTATATTCATACAGTGATCACTTATATAGTGTGCGCGTTTCATAACTCCGATCTCTCAGTCACCCGCTCTGCATGTAATCGGCAAATACACTTTTCTGGGATCCCACTACTGATATATCCAATCAGAAGAGAGAACGCTACAAACCGGCATGTTTCACAAAATAACCTTTTCGCTTACAGCACCTTTAATTTTGTTGTTAGTTTAAAAATGTGTGAATATGTATGCCTTTTCTTCCTTTTATAAATCAAAAAATATACTATCTTAAAAATGCATTTTCTGAATGTTTTTTTAAAAACAAAATGTATCATAAATCACCTCATCATTCTTGCAGCTAAAATACAGTCCACAGCAATCTGACAGTCACTTCTCAGAAAGCTTCATTGGTGCAGGAATAAAATATTATCTTAAATATTTAATATACCAGCGCCTAATGTGAGCTTAGTCATAGACACTTTTTTTAAAAAGATAATTTTGGGGGGGAATTTTCAAGCTTTTTTAGATAGTACAGAGTTGAAATGTGGAGACAGAGATAGACGGAGGGTGGAGTGACCTGCAGTAAGGGTCCACGGGTCGAATTAGAACCCGCGACCACTGCAACGAAGGCCAGAGCCGATATGGTACGCGCTCTATCCACTACACCACCGGAGCAGCCAAGTCAGATACACTTTTAACAGTTTGTCGTAAAACAAAACTAAGGCTACTCATGCAAGCTGTTGTCGAGGTCTATAATCTTCCAGACCGTCCACAGAAAGGTATTTAGTTGCACACAGGGAGCCTGAGATACTCACTGTAGTCCTTATGATAATATCAAGGACTGAGCTGCTTCATAAATAATGCATGTGTAAGAATATTTTTTTTAAGTATATTTTAATTATTTAACTGACTGATTTCTATGAGGACTTATTTATTATTACCTAGGCTATTTATGCACTTTAAAATTCTGCTAGTTGGAGTGGGCCTGCAAAAAAACATGTTGTCTTTTATATATAATGACAATAACACTATCTATCTATCTATATATCTATCTATCTATCTATCTATCTATCTATCTATCTATCTATCTATCTATCTATCTATCTATCTATCTATCTATCTATCTATCTATCTATCTATCTATCTATCTATCTATCTATCTATCTATCTACACTCAACAAAAATATAAACGCAACACTTTTGTTTTTGCTCCCATTTTTCATGAGATGGACTTAAAGATCTAAAATTCATTCCAGATACACAATTGTACCATTTCTCTCAAACATTGTTCACAAATCTGTCTAAATGTGTGATAGTGAGCACTTCTGCTTTGCTGAGATAATCCATCCCACCTCACAGGTGTGCCACATCAAGATGCTGATCTGACATCATGATTAGTGCACAGGTGTGCCTTAGACTATCCACAATAAAAGGCCACTCTGAAATGTGCATTTTTTTGCTTTATCGGGGGTCTGGGGACTCAGAACCAGTCAGTATCTGGTGTGACCACCATTTGCCTCATGCAGTGCAACACATCTTCTTCGCATAGAGTTTATCAGATTGTCAATTGTGGCCTGTGGAATGTTGGTCCACTCCTCTTCAATGGCTGTGCGAAGTTGCTGGAGACGGCTTATGGTGGAGAAATGAACATTCAATGCACGAGCAACAGATCTGGTTGGCATTCCTGCTGTCAGCATGCCAATTGCACACTCCCTCAATGCTTGTGGCATCTGTGGCATTTTGCTGTGAGACAAAACTGCACATTTCAGAGTGGCCTTTTATTGTGGACAGTCTAAGGCACACCTGTGCACTAATCATGATGTCAGATCAGCATCTTGATGTGGCACACCTGTGAGGTGGGATGGATTATCTCAGTAAAGCAGAAGTGCTCACTATCACACATTTAGACAGATTTGAGAACAATGTTTGAGAGAAATGGTACAATTGTGTATCTGGAATGAATTTTAGATCTTTAAGTCCATCTCATGAAAAATGGGAGCAAAAACAAAAGTGTTGCGTTTATATTTTTGTTGAGTGTATCTATCTGTCTTTCAAACATGAGTGATGGTTTCTCAATGAATAACTAAAGGCTTTTACACCTTTGGGATCAGAAAATAAACTGTCTGTGTCTCTCCATCATTTAGTGAGAGATCTGCCACATGAAAAATGCATTTCACACACACACACACACACACACACACACACACACACACACACACACACACACACACACACACACACACACACACACACACACACACACACCCTTATAGTGATGCGCTGCTATTCTTGTGCATTAAGCCCAAGATAGCTGGAGACAGCAGTGTGTCATCTGAGGACATGATGGCACAATTATTAGGGTTCAAGCTGCTGCAGTGGTGTCACACAAGCAGGTGTGTGTGTGTGTGTGTGTGTGTGTGTGTGTGTTTAGTTTGTAATCCTAGTTTTGTAATTATATGTGTACATGCTTGTATGTTTGTAATGGCACAGGGTAAATTCTTCTGTGTTTACATTTATTTTATGATTTTATTTTATAAAATGTTTTGTTTTCATTTCACACACACACACACACACACAAACACACACACACACACAAGTAAACAGATACATCCCCAAAACATTAGTTTATAGTCGTTAATTTGAAATTGCAAATTTTTATTTATTTTTTTTAACTTTAGAATTATGTTGTGGCTTATAGAGCTTCCACATCAACAAGTGATTCATATAAATTGGCCTTGTTGAATCATAAGGTTCAGAGAGCTTTAAAGGCTCTGCGTGTATGCCACAGATTGCAGGAACATTACTGTGGCACACATCACCCTCACCTTGGTTACATACAGTAGGTTAACACATACATAACATTATTGTTGGTGTTTCTTATATAACATGTCATATTTCATGTCAGATTAATTTACTGATTCATTCATTCTCTCACAGGAGACTGAAGCCAATCCAGCATATTGTGGGCAGAAAAAAGCAGATTTTTCGAGTCTATACTGTTTGTGCAACATCTTATGATTTCTGTAAAATAAATTTAGCAAAGGAATCAGCCCATCAGTGGAAGATTAGTCATGATCAAACACAGGACAGTAAATGGTGCAGCTTCAAGCGAAAGGTTATAGTGTATTAGGAGCAGTGGGTAGTTTAAGGTGCATATTGGTGCCATCTAGTGGTGGTATTGTAGATGTTAACTCTCCCTTGCTAACCCTTGCTCCTAGAAGCAGGAATTTACAGACACACACACACACACACACTCTCTCCTGGAATTTAAAGTAACTACGGTGGCCTTCAAGGAGCTGATGAGATTAAGGAATACAGAACGGTTATGATGCAGAACTTTGTTGTCTGCCAAGGAAAATGATGAAGAAGAAGAAGAAGTTGAGAATAATAATTTTTTAAAATTATTTATTGAATTTTTATCATTTCTGTGTAGTGTGAGATCTTTATAGCAAATATAGTGTGCACTGTTGAATATTATCTCCATAAGCTCCCTGAACATTATGTATAACATTATTCACAAGGCAAAGCAGGAGCAGTGGATAAATCCTCAACAACCTACATTACAGAACTTTTAGAAAGACAGTCTCGTCCGGCTATATAACCTTTTTAAACAGTGTTCACATGGCGCTCCGGTGGCGTAGTGGATAGAGTGCGTACCATATTGACTCCGGCCTTCGTTGTAGTGGTTGCGGGTTCAAATCCGACCCGTGAACCTTCATCCCCCCTCTCTCTCTCTCTGTCTCCCCATTTCAACTCTGTACTGTCTAATAAAGCTTGAAAATTAAAACTCTCCAGGCCTTTTCATGGGGTTTATTTCCTTATTGTTCTCCCCTGTGGGCTAATGTGGTTGTTCCCTGTCAGCTACTCCATTCAAAGTGATTATAATGGCCATGTTAAAGCTCAATTCACGCGCTTGATTAGTACAACGTCTCCTCTAATCTGCTTTAACGTGTGTGTGTGTGTGTGTGTGTGTGTGCGTGTGCGTGTGCGTGTGTGCGCGTGTGTGTGTGAATGTTGCAATGATTACACTGCCCAGACCAACTGTTACAAATACAATGGGCTTGATTAACTATTACATTATTTGATTTGTGAGTAGGTGAGTAAAAAAATGAAAATATAGTTCAATAAGAAGTGGGTTTGGATTTTGTGTCGAGGCAAAGTTGCACTTTTATTTATTTGTGGGCATTTTCAAGCTTTATTAGATAGTACAGAGTTGAAATGGGGAGACAGGGAGAGGGGGGATGACCTGCAGTAAAGGTCCACGGGTTGGATTTGAACCCGCGACCACTGCAACAAAGGCCTGAGCCGATATGGTAGGGGGCTAGGCGCTTTATCCACTACACCACCGGAGCGGCACACAAAAAGTTGCACTTTAATGAGGTGAACTGTTCAATCATAGTTTTTCCCTATTGCTTGAAAGTAATTTTTTATTCAGAATTCACAGTGAATTGAGAGGGAATATCTCCTCACGATCCGTTACCTGTCCGTACTGTGTGTGCGCTGAAAACAAAAATAGTGTATACACAGCCTAGGCTCTGTAAACGGGCATGTGTAAACAAAGGGGGCCTACCATAGCAACTTGTCCGTTTACAGAGCCTAGGCGGTGTATTAACACTATTTTTGTTTTCAGCGCACACACAGTACGGACAGGTAGCGGATCGTGAGGAGATATTCACTGATTTTGATGAAAAATAGATTTTGACAACAAGCGTTGTAGAAGAATCACTGAGTCCACCTTTAGTCAAAACAAGTTTTTATGTGTTTCGAATGGATCTGTCTTTAGAAACTGATTCTGGAAAATGAGTGAAACATTGTAAATACATTTGTGGAAGAAATCAAGTGGATCCCAGTTTCACAGGCGTGTCCAAGCAATTGAGAAAGACTGTAAAATGCCATGTTACCCAGTGACCCCACTTCTACCTAATGGGCCATCAACACACACACAAACACACACACACACACACACACACACACACAATAGCAACCACACCCACACACATGCACGCATACACAAGTACACACACACTCACTCCCCCCCCCCCCCCACACACACACACACACATACACACACACCCCTACCCTCACACAAACACACACACACACACACGCACCCCTGTCCTTGCAGAGAGCGGAATTTTCCACTGGAGTTGTTGTTGTCCATTCGCCCACCGATACGGCCAGTGACAGAATACCCCAAACACTCACAGCCTGATTGCCCCAGTGTCTGTTGACAGTCAGGGGGACACAGGAGCTGACTGCTGGCTGGAATGCAGGGTGACTGACAGCGGAAAAGTACCAGCCAGCAGCTATCTACCACACCACCCCTCACACACACACACACACACACACACACACACACACACACACACACACACACACACACACACACACACACACACACACACACACACACACACACACACACACACAACCCTCCACCCCCTTCCCAGCACACTACACCCCCAATACATGTGTCTCTCGGCCCGGTTACACACAAGGACAGCCTACAGTTTCGGGTTGGGTTATATACTATCTATGTTTATATGAAATGTTAAGATTGGAAAGAGTCACAGAGACATTAAAAAAGGATGTGGTGATATTCTTTATAGGCGATTGAAGATATAATGAAAAGGAATGATCCACCCATTACTTAAGCCAAAATGAAATGAAAGATTTAAGATTGTTTATGTCATATGCACAGCAAAAAAGCAGATTTCTGAAAAACTATTGATTGCATTTTTCCTAGTGGGTTGAGAAGAATGTGTTTGTAACTTATACACAGTAGTAAAATTGCAACAGACAGTCTGATGCAGCAGGGATATGATAGGGACTTTACTGCCCTATGACTCTGTACTATTGATGCTTTTTGCCGATACTTGCATATATTTAGTTACGAAAGTGTTGGATGCAGGACTTTTACTTGTAGTGGTGAATTTTCACAGGGTTACTGGTACTTTAATTTAACAAATACTTGAGGTATGAAAAGTACTTAAGTTTAAAAACTTCCTTAAATAAAATCTGAGCAACAGATGATGGAAGATAAAAAGAATATCCTTCTCGTGTTGCAAGTTACTTTGGAGAAGTTGTTCTCTGTATGTTGGGATGCTCAGAATGAGGATTTACAAAAACATGAGGGTGGCTTATCCTACATAACACATTGGTGTTGAGTAAACTGCAGTGAGAATGACTACAACTGCTCGGAAAATGAACAGCTCCCCTGCTCAAAATAAGTTAAAAAACATTCAGTAGACAAGTCGTAAAATAAAGAAAAAAAATATATAAAAAAAAGAAAATTAAGAAATGTTTTTTTTTTTTTACCTAACTGTCCTCAACCTCCCACAGCATGTGCTTATATACTAAATACATCACCACGGGTACCAAGTCCTCTGCTACTCCTGGCCTTTCTATTCCCAGTAGGAGCTTCTGTAACGGCCTACCGGTCTCTTTCAAAAGGACACATCTGCCACTAAGGACACCATGTCCCGCTGCTGCTGCTGCTGGCACGCAATCAAATCTGTTGCGATACACGTGACACTGGCTGTCCTGGACTCAAAGTTATTTTTAATGCATATGACACATGTATATGTACATAGGCTACTGCTGCAACCAAGACATTTAAAGAATACTGCTTCAAAAGTTTCAGATATTTTGTTTTTATCAAGAGGGCGTATCTGCTATTGACGTGGTTCACACGTTGTTTTTCTCTTTTGGATTATTTGATTTATTCTGTTTTTGTTTTGTTTTTCTCTTCATGTTATGTGTAGGCCTACTGTTGAATCATTTTTGGGAACCCGTCATACCAAGCCGCTTTTAGGGTTTCTGGTTTACCTTTGCATGTTTGTTTTAATTTTAATGCTAAAAAAGCCCAGGCTGTGTATTAACACTGGATGTATTTTCAGCACACACACAGTACGGACAGGTGGCGGATCATGAGGAGATATTCACTGATTTTGACAAAAGTGATTTTGACAACAAGCGTTCTCCAGAATTGATGACTCTCACCTTTAAATGTATCTTTGTTGTATATAAATCAAATCAAATGAGAAGTAAAAAAAGGAAATCCTGTTTTTTTATTTTATTTTTATTTGTTTGTTTATTTGACAGGGACAGTGCATATTAATAAACATTTCTGTAAATATGCCAGATTTAGCCAGAAGGCTAGTTTCCATCTGCAGTCCTTGGCCAGATGTAACAATAGGCTCCCTAAAATGCAAATAAGCAAATAACAGAAAGAGTTAAAAAAAATTTAAAAAATAACATAAAAGCAACAGATAAAACATTAATTATAACCACATACAAGTATTCAGTAGTTCAAGCATTGAAATACATAAAGCATGCAGGACAAACAAGTGTCAGCATCAGACAAACACAAAATAAAAAGGTAGACTAGGACTTATAGCAACATCAGATGTGTTAGACATCAAGGCAGTAGCCCACCAAAGCAGACAGTACATGCACAACAAACAAACAAAAAGTCGACATGACAATAGTACATGAAGCAGCACAGGAGTGACAGAACGAGCTACACAAAAGCATACAACCAAGCAAGCAAAGTAAGTGTTGCAAGACGCAGGACAAATTCACAGACAGACATGCTGACACAAGGAGGCATGAGCAGACGGGTCAAGTTTAGTGCTGGCAGGACATATTATCAATGAGTCACTGTTTCAGATTAGAACTAAATGACCGATATGTGATTAGGTCTCTGATACATGTTGGGATGTTATTCCATTCACGTGAGGCTGCAACAGAGAAGGCTGACTGACTGAAGGCACTTTTCCTAAATGGAATAATGCAGTCCCCTCTCGTGACTCCTCTTGTGATCCGATGTTGGTTTGTTCTAATAGTAACAAATTCTCTAAGTGGGGGAGGGGCCATGCCATGTATGATTTTGTAAAGAGACATGCATTTTTGTGCTTAATCATGTTTTCCCAGATCAGTAGATTATGTTTTCTTAAAATTGCACAGTGATGGAATTGCCTTGGTTTTTTGTCCAGAACTTTTAGTGTTTGTTTATACAAAGACTGTAGTGGTTTTAGTGTTGTGTGATTAGCCTGAGACCAGCTCGTCAAACAGTAACTCATGTGAGAGAATATCATTGAATGCATGTACATCATGGCTGCCTGGGTGGACATAGAGTTTCGAATAAATTTGAAATTGGCAAGATTGAATTTGATCCTTTTACAGACAGTTTTTACATGTGCCCTGAAATTAAAGTTGGAGTCCAGAATAATGCCAAGGTATTTAAATTCCTTTACAATTTCTAATTTTTCTCCTAATACAAGAACACCTGGGTTTACACTAGAGTCATTTGTTTTAGAGAAGAACATACCAACAGTCTTAGACACATTTAGTTGGAGACAGCACCGATTGAGCCATGCTGTAATTTTCACCATAGCATTTGTGAGTTTGGCAGCAACTTAGTTTTTTGTCAATCCGTGCACATACAGCACAGTATCATCAGCATACATTTGAATGTGGGCCTCCGGACACACAGACGGCAAGTCATTGATATACAAACAAAATAAAAGTGGACCCAGTATGGATCCCTGCGGGACACCAGTGGACAGTCAGTGGACAGTTAGAGCAAGCATGGATGTAGCCAATTTAGTAAAACAACCACTGAAAAAGTCAGACTGCTGCCATTTGGAAACAGTACGACTTTAACTTATTTTGTCTTGTCTGGCAGGATTAACATATCTTGTACTGTTACCTGGCACATCTTGAATTATCCCTGATATTTTGTGGAGCAGATTTTTGCAACATAACTTTAATAACTTTAAATAAAAAGTAAAACAATAACTTTTTATTATTGTTTTACTTTTGAAAAACGTGTAAACTATCGAATGTTTATATAAAGAGGCGTGCCGGGGTGCACGGCTTTATATGGACAATCCAGACTGTACAGACACAGAGCCGGCCGGCGCTTATGTAATGGGAGATTTGAGCAGGACACTGTGTTCCCTGACAAAGGCATTTCTATTCAAACTGTTCGGTGGCACATATCCAGAGATTCATTCACAGATGAGAGAGAGATGAACTATTGAACTAAATGAACAATTTTTTGTTGCTGCTTTTTTTTTCTATTTTACTTGTAGGTCTATATTGCATGTTTTCATGTTTCTTTTCTCGGCATTCAGTCTGTGGAAAACAAAGGAAGAATTTCATTGTAGCTACGACTGAGTGAGAACATGTTTCTTATTGTGCATATGACAATAAACACTTTGAATATTGAACCAGTGTCCATCAGGAGGAGAGGAGGTAAACAAGACAGTATCCGAATGTTTTAGAATACATGGATGAGGATGTGAGGATGGTGTAAATAAACAAGCAACTAGCAACTACCTAACTACAAATGTGTTCACACAAGTAACTTCTGGTTGACTGACATGAGATTGGCCTATTCTGTGTATTTACGGAGACCACGAGGAACTTTTAAATGTCTATGAAGCGGTCTAATTTTTCCTCTGATGATCATAAATGACATGTAACAGCAAACGAGACCATCAGTGAAAACAACACTATTTTTTTATGATTAATGTCTTTAATGTGGTACGTTTCCATGCCAATTCAAACAAAATGATGTATGGTAGGCAGACGGGAAAACCCTGTGTTTATGAATAGTACTTAATCACAGTTTACTTTGCTTCACCATGGTCATATTACCATTACTCATCTGACATATATACATTACCTCATGGCCATGATGCATCCTACCATCTCTCTTTCACTCACTCCCTAAAAAACTGCACACTTTGCCTGCTCCTGCTAGAAAATATCTTTAGGACAGAAGGCGCTGGTGTCATAAAAACACTATCGCTTTTGGTCCAAATACATCTGTCTGTCTGTCTGTCTGTCTGTCTGTCTGTCTGTCTGTCTGTCTGTCTGTCTATCTATCTATCTATCTATCTATCTATCTATCTATCTATCTATCTATCTATCTATCTATCTATCTATCTATCTCATCTCTCTCTCTCTCTCTCTCTCTCTCTCTCTCTCTCTCTCTCTCTCTCTCTCTCTCTCTCTCTCTCTCTCTCCCCAGTTTAAATGTTGAAATGCAGTCATCATCAGTATATGTGTGTCCTTACTTGCCCCCCCGTTGAAATCCATATCAGGGGTCATTGAGTCAGTTTGATATTCGATAGCCTAACTGATGGAAAAATGCCTCTGAAGGAGTTTCCAGACATGGACTTAAGCCCCGCCCCCCGGAACGAATTCTACTGGCCATTCTGGAATCGTCTGGAACGTAAATAAGAAATCCCGTGTTCCTATTGGCTGGGAGGGCTCGCTGCGTTCTATACTGGTTATCATGACAACACTAGTCCACTGGTCTCGGTCAGTTTAGAGGAGACGAGTCGTTGGGACGTGGTGGTCATTTTTTGAAGAGACCCCAGAAAACATTGAAAAAGCAATCATGAAGTTCGTTCGCTTTATGATGAAAAACGCCGCCATGGCCGCCAGCGTGCCTAAACAAATCGAACATTTCTCTAAATTTTCTCCTTCGCCACTTTCTATGAAGCAATTTCTGGACTTTGGTGAGTATTGATAAACCCCACGTCGCGTTTCTGCACGTATAGCCTAGCAAGGTAGTTTATGTGAAGCGGTTGTTAGCGCTATTTGATAATATATTGTATACTATCCAAATGCATGTTTGAATGAATGGACAAATGCACTGACTGGGCAGCTGCTGTATGTAGGGGTGTGTGTGTGTGTGTGTGTGTTTGTGTGCCCTGTAGCGATGTTTGCAGCGTAGTGCTAACAGTGCACAAATGTTGCATCAGGTCTGTCGCGAGCTCAGACTGCACTGTGTACTGTTTTGGCCTTTGCTCTGAACATATAGTTAGTATATAAAGCATGTGAAGGACTCGTTTGAAATGCATTGCTCGTCTTAAATAATAATAAGTGTCTCTCGGCAGCTTGCACATTAACTAGCCTGCCCGTTCAGTGTGCAGAGAAAGCATATAGAGAGAAAGTCAGGATGGCACGTCACAAATAGCCAGACAATGTTTTTTTGTGCAGACCAACAACCAAATATTCTGTTCAATAGTAATAACATTAATGATAATTTAATGTAAAAATATATAACATTGAAATAAACATTATTAGTTAATGTCTTAAATGTTTTACTTTTTTTTATTTGTCAAATTTATTAGGTTATTGGGTATGTATGTAGGCCTATATAAACTGTATGTAGGCCTATATAAACTGTATGTAGGCCTATATAAACTGTATGTAGACCTATGTAAACTGTATGTAGGCCTATATAAACTGTAAAACAATAAAGGAATGGCAAAAAAAACTACCTACGGTCAAAAACTCAAAACACAGCAATGGCTTCAACAATTAATTTGTTGATTTTCTTTCACCTTATAGATTAATCACTCTAGCTCTAATCATTGTTTGTCTCTCTGTGTTTTTAGCTAATGGATAACTTATTTTCATTCCTTGTCTCTCTCTGTCTGTGTGTGTGTGTGTGTGTGTGTGTGTGTGTGTGTGTGTGTGTGTGTGTGTGTGTGTGTGTGTGTGTGTGTGTGTGTGTGTGTGTGTTAACCCAGGTTCCATCAACGCCTGTGAGAAAACCTCCTTTGTGTTCCTGAGGCAGGAGCTCCCAGTCAGACTGTCAAATATTATGAAAGAAATCAACTTGTTACCGGACAAACTGCTCACGACCTCGTCTGTGAGAATGGTGCAGAGCTGGTGAGTCTGTCTGTCTGTCTATCTATCTATCTATCTATCTATCTATCTATCTATGTATCTATCTATCTATCTATCTATCCATCTATCCATCTTTGTGGTGTTATGATTCGACAGTTACAACACCAACTGTCATCTGTGGTTTCTGGTGCTATTTTGATTCATATGAAACAACAGCATAAACACATTTATTTGCTCCCTAAATAACTCAAACCAGTGTAGCAGGGAGTTTTACAGTCACAGCTGTTGTGGTGTTTACTGCAGTGTATTAGTGCGGGTTTATTTAGCCTCTGTAGCTATTCTAGCAACGTCATGCTGATTTACAATTACAAAAGCTGCCTTTGACCAAGTTGTCCTCCTTCCAACTTGCACTGTGCGGAAGGGAGGAAGGGGGGGATCTCTCCGATATGAACTTTACCCTAGTTTGACTTTATTTTAATTTAATTTATTTCTATATTTTTTATTTTATTTTATTTATTAATTTATTTTATTTTTCTAATTAAAGGGACACTGTGTAACATTTTAAGTAATTTATTAACTTAAAGGTGCAGTGTGTAATATGACATCATCAAGAAAGTTCTTGAAAATTCTAGAAAGTTCTAGAATGAAACGCTCCCTGGGTAACCCCACCCCTTTTGAATAATAACAGAAGCTACAGTGGCCTTCAAGGACAAGAACAATTCTAAATTCTAAACAATGCATCTGATGACATTCCAACCATGACGCTTCCAACATGGCGCCGCCAATGCCTTGGTCCAAGGTATGGAGAAATATGGACATATATGAGACCCTTTCTAAGGGAAAAAAAATAATTCTAAAAATGTTTTTCAGCTATTATGCACTAAATTAAACGTACTTATGGTTGTTATAATTATTTTCTACAAAGTCTGCTAGGAAATAAAACCCAGCATTCTACACACTGAAGGTTTAAATTAATATCCTCATTCATAAATATGTCTTTATTGGTGTAAAATCACCTCTGCCAAAAATCGGAATTATCCTCCTGTGCGGAGAATTACAAATATTAATATAAATTTTGTACATTGAGAGGATAAGTCTTATGGAGGAATTCATGTTTTTTGAATGTCCTCAGGTGCATTGTTCAGAATTTAGAATTGTTCTTGTCCTTGAAGGCCATTGTAGCTTCTGTTATTATTCAAAAGGGATGGGGTTACCCAGGGAGCGTTGCATTCCAGAACTTTCTAGAGCTTTCTTGATGATGTCTTATTACACAGTGCCCCTTTAAAGGTGCAGTGTGTAATATGACATCATCAAGAAAGTTCTAGAAAGATCTAGAAAGTTCTAGAATGCAACGCGCCCTGGGTAACCCCATCCCTTTCCAATAATAACAGAAGCTACAGTGGCCTTCAAGGACAAGAACAATTCTAAATTGTAAACAATGCACCTGATGACATTCCAACCATGATGCTTCCAAAATGGCCGCGCCCATAGCTTGGCCCATGGTATGGAGAAATACGGAGATATAAGAGACCCTTTCTAAGGGTAAAAAAAAATATTCAAAAAATGTTTTCAGCTATTATGCACTAAATTAAACATACTTATGGATATTATAATTATTTTTTCTACCAAGTCTGCTATGAAAAAAATCTCAAAATTATACACACTGCAGGTTTAAGCCTATTTTTTCTTCTTCTTTGAATTATTATTATACTTTTTTTTTTTTTTTTTTTTTTTTTTTTTTTTTTTTTTTTAAACCTTTTCCTCAATTCAAAGTGTCCTCAAGCAATACACTGAAACCCACTGCATCTAAACAAAATACATTTTAACATCCATAATAAGTCCAAACAATTCTCACTGTTCATTCATGTGTTGTGGACCAAGTTGTCTTCATTCCAACTCACTGTGCAGTAGACAGGAAGGAGGGGGTTACCTCTCTCTGTTATGAACTTTCCCCTAGTTACCCGTCACATGTCACGTGACTGTGTTTTCAACTGGGTCTCCCTTTCATTGCTGTTGTAACGGACTGCAGGGCCTGTTTTATCCATGAACTGACCAAAATATTCCCCCAGGCTGATTTGACTGTATGTTTTGCATTGAACAACATGTGTTAATGTATGAAAATTGTGTTTATAATGATTTATGAGATTTTTTTTAAATATTTTTTCAGGTATATTCAGAGTTTAGTGGAGATTCTTGAATTCCTGGACCAGAATCCAGACGATTTCAAAGTCCTGGGAGAGTAAGTTTCTTATTTTCACTGGAAACATTATTCTGCATCTTTTTTTTTTAGAAATGTTTAAATAAATATGCAAAATTGATACAAACAAACAACGCTTTTCTCTGTATTCTGAACACATACATCCTACATACATTTCCTTTTGTAGTCTGTCTGTCCTTTTATTTTTCATTTAACAGTCTGTCTGTCCTGTAATATTCAAATTTTTCATAAGCTGTTAGTCATAATAATCAAAATTATAACAAATAAAGGCTTGAAATATCTCACTTTGCATGTAATGAGTCTATATAATATATTATTTTCACCTTTTCAGTTGAATTACTGAAATAAATTAACTTTTGCACGATATTAAAAATGTTCGAGTCTCACCTGTATGTCCTTCTGTACTGTGTCTTCCTATTATATATTAAATAACAGTCTATTTGTCTTTCCTCCCCAGTTTTGTGGACGCCTTAGTAACCATCAGAAACAGACACAATGACGTGGTGCCGACGATGGCACAGGGCCTCATAGAATACAAAGACACGTTCTCACAGGACCATGTGACCAACCAGAACATACAGTACTTCCTGGATCGGTTCTACATGAGCCGCATATCCATCCGTATGCTCATCAACCAACACAGTGAGTAGAGCATTTAGATGTTACTGTTTAGCGTGGCTTTCAAATAAAGGTGGAGTCAGTGATTCTGGAGAATGTTTGTTGTCAACATCACTTTTTGTCAAAATCAGTGAATATCTCCTCACGATTGGTGGGACAGAGGTTGTAGATGTTGTGATAGTATTGTAAACTGATACTGCACTAAAACCCCCATTATTCTTTAATGAACTTAAAGCACAGCCTCATACTTGTCTTACAGAATGTTTTGGCGTCTGTGTTTTCTGTCCCTTTGCATATTTTATCACTGAAGTAACATTTCTGGTGTTATCACTTGGCCTTGGGTGTCACAACTTCAATATGTTCTGGGCTACAGATGAAATGTCCCAGCTGAGTTGAGACATACCAATAGTTGGCACCAAATTCTTTGTCAGATTCTCTGTATTTTTTAGTACTTAGTTCTTTGGTTGCAAATTTGCTTTTTTAATGAAAAACATTTCTATTTTTTTTTGGTATTTTATTTTTGAAATACTGTTATTGCAAAGAGATGTACTTTTCATAAATTCATGTAAATAGTCATTGTAATATTACAATATTTTGCAAATTTCTTTCTCACATTATACTCTATACACCCAGTGAACAGCACAATTTTTTCTTAGTAATGCGGTCAAAAGCACAAAATAAAATCAATTATGGCTTATTTTGTCATCTAGATAAATTGTTAGTGTATTTTCTTTTGTATAGTTTTCCTCTGTGCCCTCTGTAACCTGCTGTTATCATTTCTCTGCAGCTCTTGTATTTGACGGGACGACCAACCCGGTCCATCCAAACACCATCGGCAGCATCGCCCCGCACTGTGACGTCGGAGATGTAGTCCAGGGTAAATATCTATTATTTTCAAAATAAAATGTCTTAGATGAACTATTTTAACCCTCTTGTTATGTTCCGGTCGAATTTAAAAAATATTCTCTTTGAAATATGTAGTTTGTTTAATCAGGTTGTCATAAGGATCCATCTGAGTATGAGTTACAAAATAATCCAAACTCAAAAACGATTTGTATGAGTTAGTATTTAACATGAATTGATCTAATTACACTTCTAATGGTTTCCAAATATGTGAATTTTCCATCTTTTAAATTTTTATGATTACTACTTCAAAATGTTATTGATTTCTTTGTATTGTAATGATGTATTTACAAACTATATATCATTTTTTTTTTCATATTATTATAATCATAATTTCTGACACTACTATCTGTATTTTGTTTTTTCCCAGATGCTTTCAAAAGTGCCAAGAGTTTGTGTGACCAGTACTACCTCCACTCCCCTGATCTGGTGCTGCAGGAGATTAACAGTAAGCAAACACACTGATTAAGTCTAGTTCACACACACACACACACACACACACACACACACACACACACACACACACACACACACACACACACACACACACACACACACACACACACACACACACACACACACACACACACACACACACACACACACACACACACACAGACAGACACACACAGACAGACACACACAAAGTACATTTTTCACTTCTTATCTCTGCCATTTTAAAGGCCCTCTTGATCTGTTCAAGAGATTTTAAACAAAGAACATATATAGCCAAGTGTTCTGTGTGTAAATACAGTGTGTGTGTGTGTGTGTGTGTGGAAATTACCGTCAGGCCATATGGTCCTGAGAGGGCCGCTAATTATAGCAACACAGCTGCAGAAGTGGCTCGATAAGTGCGAGTGACTGCTTCAGACGACGCTGAGACACACACACACACACACACACACACACACACACACACACACACACACACACACACACACACACACACACACACACACACACACACACACACACACACACACTCTTTCTCCTCCATCCACTCAAACTGTTAAAACAAGGGCACAGCAGAGTAATTGCCTCTGATCGATTTGAGCCACTAGTGTTGAGGATGATGGATTTTAAATGAAGTGGGTGAAATGAAAATCCCTGTAAAACCAAATCCACTAAATCCTTCTGACTATGTAATATGGGGGAGTGTTAGTTGCATGATCGTAAAGCATCTGAAAAGAGTTGTTATAGAGCATATTTATCAATCCAAAATGAAAGATATTGTCATTTAAGTTACAGAAATTCCCTTTAGATGATGCTCTGCTCTATGCTCTGGTTCTTATGACACAATAAGTAGTTTGAACCAATCACGGCAGTTCTCTGCATGAAAACAATGACTGTTCCCATGGAGACTGTTTGATACGGCCACGCCCACACAGTCCTGTCAAACGGTTTAGACAGTAAAAAGCTGTTATTAAAAAAAAATAGTTTTATAATATTTTTGGACATTTATTGTCAATTTTATTTTTGTAAAAGATAACTGAGAGACCCTTTGATATTTATATATGGATTTTTTTTTTTTTTTTACTATTTTAGACCAGGTTTACAGAAGCTTTAAAGACCTACTTCACCGGTGGAAATATGAAGGTGGATTGAACTCTGAGATTCTTTGTAGTATAAATGTGCAAACATTTTAGAAATCAGTTCATCCTAGCCTGAGAAAAGACAGAAAAGGGTTAGGATTAACAGGACAGCTGGGCCAAGGGAAGACTGAGGGAAGAAAAACCTCATTCATGATATTATAATAGCGATTTTATAATGATAGGAAGTCAATTCAGTATGGGTGAAGTATTCCTTTAATAAACGCTATTTTCCTTTTTTCCTCTTTGCAGACAAGAATAAGAACCATCCAATCAGCATGGTGTATGTGCCCTCTCACCTCTACCACATGCTGTTTGAGCTCTTCAAGGTAAGACACATTTTATGGCATTCAACTATAACCTTATGAATGACAATAAAGGGTAAAAAAAACTTGTTAAATGTGTTATACAGTTGGGTGGGTGGGGAGGGGCGCTCCGGTGGTGTAGTGGATAGAGCGTGTACCATGTTGGCTCCGGCCTTCGTTGCAGTGGGCGCGGGTTCAAATCTGACCTGTGGACCTTTACTGCAGGTCATCCCCCCTCTCTCTCTCTGTCTCCCCATTTCAACTCTGTACTGTCTAATAAAGCTTGAATATGCCCCAAAAAATCATATTTTAAAATGTGTTATATTTTGTGTTCTGCAGAATGCAATGAGGGCCACCATAGAGACGCATGAGAGCAGCAACAGCCTTCCTCCCATTCAGGTCATGGTTTCTCTGGGAGGCGAGGACATGACCATCAAGGTGAGCGTGGGAAAGTTACAGCACTGAATCAGGAAATGAAATGGAAAAAATAGATGTTTGTGGTTATTTTGGCACTTTGGTTTACGTCATGTCATTACACGGCTTTCCAGTCTGTGAGGCATAGCTCTCTGTTTGGTGTTTGTGTATGGTGTGTGTGTGTGTGTGTCTGTGTGTGTGCGCAAGTTCTTCCTCCTTGAATAGTCACGTACGCATTTATAACAGGTTGAACAAAGCTTTGAAACTATCAGTAGAGGTGAATGGGCGTGTGTTTGTGTGTGTGTGTGTGTGTGTGTGTGTGTGTGTGTGTGTGTTTGTAAGTCTGTTAATATCTGTAAGCCCTGTGTGGACCAACACATTTTTAAGCCTGTTAAAATTAATCTTTTAAACTTAACCTTATTTTAAGCTGTTTTTAATTTAATTTTCATTTAACTTTTGTTGTACTTAATTTCTTTACTGTAAATGTATTGTAAGCCTATATATTTTTTACTATATTTTGTTAAATCTTATATGTAAGTTGTATTCTTCCAAGTGTGTTGTAGGATTACAAACAAAGTAATCATTTCCTTGTACAGTGCAGCTGCCCGTGTTACTGTAGATTACACATGACATGTAATATCCTGACCCTTGAGAGCCTGTTATGTAGCCACTTCCCCCTCTTTGTGGCACCGTGCCTGTTGGATGAGGGACTGAGCTCTGATGAGATTAACTACCTGGGCCGCGTGCCTCCATAAACCTGCTCCTATCACCATGTGGTACATGGATATTTTAGTCAGACTGCCTCTTGTTTCTCATACACATTCTGAAATAATAATATAATAATATATATGTGATTTATATAGCGCTTTTCTCGCACTCAAAGCGCTTTACGTAGGAGACACAACAATAAACAAACACAAGGAAATGACAAGTTGATGGGGCGGGAAAGGGACGTATGAATGAATTATTAAAAACATTTTTATTTTGGACAATTGGAAAAAGGATCAAAGAATAACAAAAATGTAAAAATGAAGACAAAAAAAAAATCAAAAGACAATTTCGACATAATGGACAGTAGACCGGAATACATACACTGTACAGTATGATACAATGTTCGTATATTACAATATACAAAATGTCTCTGTCTCAGCAATGTTCAATGACCTCACAGTATCTGTGTGTGTGTGTGTGTGTGTGTCTGTCTGTGTGTGTGTGTGTGTGTCTGTCTGTGTGTCTGTCTGTCTGTCTGTCTGTCTGTCTGTCTGTCTGTCTGTCTGTCTGTCTGTCTGTAGGTCAGTGACAGAGGAGGTGGAGTTCCCTTCAGGAGGATTGAGAACCTCTTCAGCTACATGTATTCCACGGCTCCGGCCCCTCAGATAGGAGAGGACACACGGCCGCCGCTGGTGAGTACAAACACAAGCTGGTGATGTGTGGTGTGAACTAGCTATTAGTCACTATATTTTACTCCTACTTATTAGGGGTGTAACGATACACGTATTTGTACCGTACCGTGACGGTACAGGCACGTATTTGGTGTTACAGAGGTGGACCGCGGTCCGTTTGTGGAGTACATAATGTTATTATATGGCGAATGTACAGGCTTGTTTTGCGGTGTGGAACTTAAAACTTGTCGTCGGAGTTCCCCCCGGACCATTTAGCCTCCGGCTCGGCTCGGCTCGCACGTGCGCAGTAGCAGCCAGCGATTGAGAGTCTGTTATCTCCATGGTGAGCATGAGGCAGTGTTAGCAACATAGCCGCTATATTCAGTGACTTTTCAGACCCCTCTTGCGACTCTTTTTAAAAAAAAAAGCCACCAGCGACCAATCTAGCTACTTTTTCTGGTGTTATTGGTGACTTTTGGAGACCCTGTCGCTAAAGCATGTATCGCTCTTAACACTTCTATACGAGCAGCGGGTCAACGGCCACTCCCCCCGGTCCCACAGCACTGACAGGCGGCCGAGTCCTCACGCAGCAGTCCCTCCCAGCTGCAGTCAGAGCAGGAGATACACACCTCTCCGCTCTAGTGTTCCGTTTGCATCACTATTAGCAGTTGTAGTAGCAGCGTCCCCCCCCCCCCTCTTTTACAGTCTATGAGTAGTGCAATTCAAAATGTTATACAGTGCTTTCGAACAGAGAGCGAACTGCATGGCGACAGACAACAGGAAACCGGAGCTCGCAGGCGCCCCCCTGTCATTCAAATCCCGTTTGAGGGATAACTTCGGATTCCAGGTGAATTATGAAAACAGTGATAAACGTGTGGAACAATGTCGGCATACAGGTTATTGTTTCACCGCGATCGCTTATGTAGGCGGCAACACGTTGAACATGCATACAAATTTGAAAAGGCACCATCCAGGTGTTTGGCTACTATCACCATTACTGTGAAGAAAAACGAGCTGGGCAACACCCAGACATTATTTTCTTTTTTATACTGAATATAAACAAGCTGTCATTTAATTAATGCTGCAGTAGCACTTTTAATTGATAATTGTTATATTTTTAAGAGCACTTTAGAGTTTAAGAGCTGCAGCAATATTTTATTTTTTTAAAGTCAAAAAGACCTTTAAAGATGACATACCCTTTGTTTACACCAGCTTACAGAGCCTGCTGAGCATTAACACTATATTTTTTCATTGCAATTTTAGTTTATGCTGCACCTACACTAGTATTTAATAAGTATTTAATTTATTGGAGAATTGCAGCAGTATTGTTATATTTGTTATGCATTTTATTTGTATGTACATACTGTCAGCTAGTTACTGACAGCTAAAGCTGTTCATTCCCCGTTAACTATGAACCGTACCGTACTGTACCGTACCGTGACTTCAAAACCGAGGTACGTACCGAACCGTGACTTTAGTGTACCGTTACACCCCTACTACTTATGTAGAAAAACTAATGTAGTTTTATTTGTTGGTGTAAAGATGCTGTTAATTGCACCATATGCCATGTGGTTGCCTTTCTGTGCAGCCCACAGTCATTTAAAAGGCCCATCTAGCCTTATCAGAACAGACTTGGTAAAAGTGTTATTCATAAGTATGTTTTAATTAGTGTATAATTGCTTGAAAATATATATATTGTATACATATTTGTTTATTACCTTTTTAGAATGAGTTTTTTATATATACATAGGAGCGGGGCGCTGAGGCCACCATGTTGCACCGCCATGTTTTTACAGTAGCACAGAACAGACAAACTTAACGGCCTTACACCTTTTTATATATAGTGTTTAGCCTGGGGAAATGAAGAAGTACTATAGAATAAATAACTAAAGACATCTTCACCTCATCACTTGATATTATGGAAAGACTTGAGACAGTGGTGGATGATGCCATCTTTAATAACAACTCGCGTCTTGTCCTTGAAGGCCACCGTAGCTTCTGTAAATTCTGCAAGTGAGAACGGTTAACAAAGGAGCATTGCAATCTAGAATCTCACCACTAGATGCCTCAAAATACTCCCAATATTACACACTGACTGTACCTTTAAATATCTAAACCCTGACATTCATAGAGACCTTTACAATACCCAAAGGCAGCGTACTTGACATAATACCAGTTTGTCCCATGGTATGAGCGCTGGTGTTTGCTGTACAAAGCCTTTCCTAAATCCTTGATCCCCTCTGTCTATTCCCAGGCTGGCTTCGGCTACGGTCTGCCCATCTCCAGACTCTACGCCAAATACTTCCAGGGAGACCTGCAGCTCTACTCTATGGAGGGACTCGGCACGGACGCTGTTATCCACTTGAAGGTGAGCCAGAAAATGAGCATGAAATAGTGTGAAGAGATGCTGCCAAGTCTACAGTGTATTACAGGGAGTGTGTGTGTGTGTGTGTGTGTGTGGGGGGGGGGGGTGACTTGTGTGTGTGTGAGGTGAGCCAGAGGGGGGTGGTGGGGGGTGGGGGTCAGGCATGAAATAGTGTCAAGAGATGCTGCCAAGTGTATTACAGGGAGTGTGTGTGTGTGTGTGTGTGTGTGTGTGTGTGTGTGTGTGTGTGTGTGTGTGTGTGTGTGTGGGTGGGGGATGACTTTTGACATGGTATTGTTAGAGAGACTTCAAGGAACTTTTAGGTGTTTACGTAGCAGTCTAAATTTACCCCTGATGATCATGAATACCCTTTAACAGCAAATCAGACCATCAGCAAAAGAATACTAGTTTTATATTTTTATTAATGCATTTGCTGCATTATCATTTCTCTGGAACTCAGACCAAACAATTTACGGCAGGCAGACAGGAAAATCTTGTGTTTATGAATTATATACTCAATCAAAGCTAACTTTGCTTCACCATGATAGTCATATTACCATTACTAATCTGACATAGTCACATATGAATACATTACCTCATCGTGATGCATCCTGCCGTCTCTCTTTCACTTACTTCATAAACAAATGCACGCGTCGCTTAGCAAAGATCTGTAGGACAACAGGCTCTAGTGTGGTAAAACACTGCCGCTTTGGTCCAAAGGGGGGGCGCTATAATCAACACAAACTGAAAGTTCATCGTTGCTATTTTAAACACAAAATTAACCGTTTAGACCTGTTAAACCAGTATGTGTTGTAGGATATTTGTATTTAAATCTAGTATTTTTTTCACTCTAGGCGCTGTCCACAGACTCCATAGAGAGGCTGCCGGTGTACAACAAAACCACTCTGAAGAACTACAAAGTGAGCCAGGAGGTCGACGACTGGTGCATACCCAGCAAAGAGCCGTTAGACCTCAGGAACTATAGGGTCGCCAAGTGAAACAATGTGCTCCGGTTATTATTATACCACACGCCATGATGACACCTTCAGAATCCCCTTCTTCATATTCCAATGTCATCAACATTATCTGTCAGGGCAAATGTGGAACTATCTTACCACTGAAATAGTCGTAAAAATCTCAAGATAAGACCACATAAGACTAAAATGTCCTCATATTTCAGTCTTGGTCGTAGCAGCAGCATGCTAGTATGCTAATGTTGCTTTTAGCCCCTATCGAGCTATTGGGATCTTCATAAGAAAATAGTTAAACAGCTACCAACCGAGATTTATCATCACAATCACCTCTATGAAATCTCTAGTGTTGGAGACAGAGGCAGCACCCAGTAGGTTTATATTGGAGATGTTGTGAGTAGGAAAACAAAAAAGTGGGAATACTGTATATGTGGACCGATGCAAAGTGACATAGGAAGGTCTGAGTATTTCTAGTTTAAAGCTATAGTGCGTAACTTTTTCAAATGAATCCATGTTGGGTACATTCAAGCCATCGCCAAACGAGTTGACACAAAGTTGATTAAGCCTTTCAGCTCCACAAAACTCTCTCTGTATTTCTCAGTATGGCAGAGCTGGTGTCAACCCCCCCCCCCCCCTCCCCCCGACACTGGTGCAGGAGCTCACAATAATCCCAAGAAGAGCCCAAGAAATGTTTCAGTTGTTGATTCTATTTCTAAGAAAAAAACCTGGACGTACAGCAGAGGGTAAAAAATCCATGCGCGATCACTGAACACTTTACCTCATGTATATGTGTGCCGACAGTGTTGTTGTTGTAATTAAAGAAGTTACGCACTATAGCTTTAAGACGCTCCAAATGCAGTAAGGTTATTGCAGAAGATGTTTTAACGAGCTATTCAGTTGATCAAGTTGGAGAAGGGGGTGGGAACCTGTTTTTAATTGTAAGAGGGGGACCCTTTCTTCAGTAGGACATTTCACCCAAGCCTTACAGTAGCAACCTCACCCAAAGGCGTTTTTTTCAGTGAAAATACTTGAACTATTTAAAATAACAGTCCATGTTGCACCGTGTTGCATTTTTAAGTTACTGTAATGTTATACAGTCGGAAGTTTGTAGATTAATTAACAATGAATGTTTGACTTTTAGTTTGAGTGATTTTTTTTTGCCTTGTGATGTGCATGGCTGTTTGTTTGGGCTTTTTGCTATTTCTGCCTCTTAAAGCAAATGTATTCATAGTGTTTCGCACTGAGTGATAAGATATAGTGTTTATCTTAGCATCAGTGCTTGTGGACCAGGCTGAATGTACCCCGCTCTGCTATGTGCATTCATTTGCATTAATAACAGAGCATTACTTGATAGAAACTACAGCTATAGGGCCCCAAGCTCGCTCTCTCTGTCTCTCTCTCTCTCTCTCTCTTTCTCTCGCTGCGTTCCAATCCCCCATACTTCTCTGCTATTTGGTATGGTAGTAAAAGATTTAGGATGTCCCAATACATGTGGTCAAAATGCACCATGCTTAAAAATACCTGGATGTCCTACTACATCCGGTCATGATTTTAATTGTGGAAACCAGCATGCTATTTGGGCGATTCTGACCCACAATCCATTGCACACCCGAAGTTACATCACATGGACTGAGCCTCCGAGTGACAACAACCAGCAATGCGACAGATGTATAGCCAAAAAGCAAGTTCAAGGCACGATGTTATGATGAAATAAATAAATAAAAGTATGTCCCAATTGTAGCATACTGCATCTCACTACATACTTTTTATGATCAGATGTAGTATGTAGAATAGCAAAAAGAAAGAGTATGTGATTTAGAACATAATTTAATAACACTAACCCTTAGTGTTATTAAAAACCCCAGAAGGCAGCGTATGTCATGTTTGAGTTATCTGCTGGTATTGTTTTACTGTGCTATAGGAGGAGAATAGAAATGAAAGCCATGGGTCCATATGTGTAGAAAATACACACTTTTCTTTTTATATTAAATGAATCTTTATCATACAGTGTGTAACGAAAGGTTATTTTTATAGCTTCACTCTTTTTTGGGAATGAAATGATTGTACATAATGTAAATACACTCCAGGTAAATAAAGAAAGAAGGAACCACTTCAATTCAAAATGCTTCTTTTGTGTTACTTGCTCCATAACCCTTCCTATTATCATTGGGTTCAATCTGACCCCATTCAATGTTTGACACATCTAAATAGTTGACAGGGTTGATTTTGCTTAATATTTGCTGACTTTAACTAATTGTATGTGGAGAACTGGGTTAACTCAAAAATAATTTTCAATGTCATGTACAAATACAGCTCTGGGAAAAAAATTAAGAGACCAGTCTGGATTTTTCTTCAATCTTCATCTCTGCATTACTTATTGAAAATGCTCTTAATGACAAACAAACGTATTGGAATTTGATAGAAATGTTGTCAGTAGTTCATATTATAAAACAAAAATGTTCATTCTACTCAAACATATGCCTATAAATAGAAAAACGAGAGAGACACTGAACATTTGGAGTGGTCTCTTAATTTTTTCCAGAGCTGTATATACGCATCTGTGGCTGCTTTAGATGTTTAACGCATCAGAAGTATCAATAGAAATCCATGTTTTTTCTCATGCCGTTCTCTTTAAAGGAATACTTCACCCATACGGAACCAGCGTTCTATCATTATAAAATAACTATTATAATGCAATGAATGAGGTTTTTCTCCCCTCAGTCTTCCCTTAGTCTTCCCTTGGCCCAGCTGTCCTGTTAATCCTAACCCTTACTGTGATGTCGCAAGAAGGAAACTGTAGGGTTAGACAGTGAGACCATAAAACACTCTTTCTGCCTTTTCTCAGGCTAAGATGATCCGATTTAATTTATTTTTTTTGCACATTTATACTAAATAGGATCTCCGAGTTCAATACACCTTCATATTCCAACCGGTGAAGTAGGCGTTTAATGAAAGTGAAACGCTGCAGGGCCGACAACAGTGAGACAAACTTACACTATAGCCTAACAGTAGCAAATGTCAAGGTGGATTACAATTTTGAACACTTTTTTTTTAGATCATGTAATAATCTAGCAGCTAAAGGGCAAGTTGTCTACAGGGACTTCTAATAATAAACGGCTTCTGTTGGCCTTTATATGTAACCATAGACGTATGTAACATAATGGCCCAATAAAGGAGAGAGAGGCAGTGCACATTTTCACATGGTAGGAATATGGCAGCATTGACATATTATAATTTATTCGGCATATTTACACAGTGCTGTACTTAATTTTGAGGGACATGTCCTACATTTCTAGCCTGGTCCTACCATACCATCGTATACTTCATTTAATTTGTACAGAATACTGAAGAGAAATGAAAATTGAGCGGAAGTCGGTAGGCGGGCGCTGCCAGGCTACTAAATATCCTAGACGAAATTTCAAAATGAATTGTTGAACTCCTCCATAACAACCATTTGACAGCTATCGTTTCTTGTAGTCAAAACATTTACACACCAAACAGACAATGAGTTTATAAACCAGCTGATGGAGTTCACAACTGCTGACAAGTTGGTGAACAGTGTTGTGACAATCATGCTTTGTGAAATCTTGAACCCCCAAAAGAAGCCACTAGATGATAAGAAAGTATTAGCTAATCATCTACAATTTTTCAGTGTATATTTAAGATTTCAACCATGTCTCCATTACTTTCAGCTATCTCTCTATAGCTAAGAAAAAAGATACACACACACACACACACACACACACACACACACACACACACACACACACACACACACACACACACACACACACACACACACACACAAACACACACACGCACACACACACACACACGCACACACACACACAGTAACTTGTTTCTGTTATTTATAGTAAAATATAGGGCCAGTTTCAGACACATGGATTAAGCCTAGTCCTGGACCAAATCGAATTTTGAAAGGAGATTGTCCATTGAAAGTACAATTTGGTCCATATGTAGGCTTAATTCATGTCTCTGAAACTGGCCCATATTGTGCAAATGGGTCATTTGAATGTATCTCTAAGGAGCTGTCGAGGGTTGGCCTATGCTGGACATATTAATGACAGTTCATCCCTCTGTGACCTTTGTCCCGGTTCCCTACTGCTACTGTCACCAAAACATCACACACCATAGCTGCCAAACAAGCACCACGCCTCTGTGTGTGTGTGTGTGTGTGTGTGTGTGTGTGTGTGTGTGTGTGTGTGTGTGTGTGTGTGTGTGTGTGTGTGTGTGTGTGTGTGTGTGTGTGTGTGCGTGTGTGTGAGAGAAAGAGGCCTGTCAACAAAACCGCTGCCAACACATACTGTACGTGTTGCCACCACAAGTATTTCCATGACGAGTTGGTTGTTATGATACTGTATCAATAAAGAGTGGCAGTTAGATCGCTCATGTTCTACTGTTGCAATTTTCCTCTAAATCAATTTCTGTCAGTCTTCTTGTCAACAAATGCAGGCACACACACACACACACACACACACGCACACACACACGCACACACACACACACACACACACACACACACACACACACTGCTGCTGGATCGTCATGGTGATGTTGTAATGGTGCTCGGGCTGCTGCTGTCGCCCTCTAGTGATAACACATGGTAAACTGTAGGGTTAGACAGTGAAACCATAAAACAGTCTTTCTGCCTTTTCTCAGGCTAGGATGCAGTGTTAATTTTGGCAGCAAATTCTGATTTAGTCTTAGTCTTAGTCTTTTGAATATCACACCATTTAGTCTTAGTCCTATTCTAGTCATCTAAAATATTTTAGTCTTAGTCTAGTCTAGTCTACTAAATATAAGCAGATTTTAGTTTGACTAAATCTACAGCGGACTTAGTCTACTAAGTGTTTTTCTTCATTGAATGGTATTAAGTTTTGAATATGCAATACAGATTTAATGGTTGTAATACAAAACATGTATTCTATTTCATTAGTAATAATCTCACATAAAATCAGTGTACCTGACTGGACAGGGGGGAGGAGGGGCTTTAAGAGCCTGTGCCCGGGGGTCCATTATCTCATGATCTGTCTATGAACCAACTGGATTCCACAATCTTTTTTCTTTTTGCGGGGAGCATGCACAAGCATTATTTATAAAAAAAAAAAATATATGAAAATATTTTAAAAAAGTGGGGGGCCCCACAATAGGTCTTGAAACGGGCCCCGAGATCGTTAAGGCCGCCCCTGGGCAGCAGCAGCACGCAGTTGAGGTGCTGATAAATTTGAGCAACTGCGCCTTCCTATAAGCAACACTGCTGCCGCTGTGTGTTCGGACTTCTTTTGCATCAAAGCCTTTAAGATAATACAATTAGAGGTTTTAATTGAACGCTGTCCATGCGTCGGAGTTGATTGTAACTTAAAAACAGAAACTAACGGACGGAGGCGGCAGTTTCACATGGCTCTGTGTATTCAAACTCGAGACAGAGCCTACTACAAACAGATCGCGGAACTTAGCCGTTCCCCTAGACATCGTTAACGGGCAGGATATCCCTGACTATCATTTTTGTCCATCATACCGCAGAGTTTTTCAGCACAGCGGCTCACTCCACCCGCTCACACCTGCGCGGTCTCCCGTCGATTTTCACCGACACAGGGTTGCATTCGCTGCTTTGCACTGATTGGATTTCTTCCCAACTTGTCCCACAAAAAGAGTAGTTCTGATTGGATCTCTTCTCCATTCGTCCCGCCCTAACGGTTTCGTCTAGTTCCTATTCGTAGACTATAGTGTCAGTTAAATTAGTCTCAGTCTTCGTCATCACTTCTGCCTTTTTATTTAGTTTTTATTTAGTTTACGTCCGTGAAAAAGGTTCGTAGACGAATATTTTTCGTCATAGTCTTAGTCTACGAAATTAACACTGCAGGATGATCTGATTTCTAAAATGTTTGCACATTTATAGGGTACTACATAGGATCTCAGAGTTCAATACACATTCATATTTCCACTGTGAAGTAGGTCTTTAAAATATGAACTTCCGAGTTTAAATAATTCAGTTATTGTATCTGATAGAAAATAATCCCTTGGCATTTGTACTCAAACTGTATTTTCCTCCAAAAAACCAGAGTATATTTCATGTGATTATTCTACAGTGGGTGGGTGTGTGAGTGAGTGTGTGTGTGTGTGTGTGTGTGTGTGTGTGTGTGTGTGTGAGTGCGTGCGTGAGTGAGTGAGTGTGTGTGTGTGTGTGTGTGTGTGTGTGTGTGTGTGTGTGTGTGTGTGTGTGTGCGAGTGTGTTTGTGTGTGTGTGTGCTTGTGTGCTTGTGTGCCTGTGTGTGTGAGTGAGTGAGTGAGTGAGTGAGTGAGTGAGTGAGTGAGTGAGTGAGTGAGTGAGTGAGTGAGTGAGTGAACAAGTGTGCAGTTACCACAGTAATTCCGTGTGATTATTCTACAGTGAGTGAGTGAGAAACTATACAAATGTCATATTTTACATAACACTTGTGCAGCTCTCCCCAGAAGGCTTGTCTTCTCTGCGGCAGCGCTTGTAAACGTTGTCATCTCGTGCAGTCGGCTAAAAATTCTGTGATTCTGAGCTTTTGTTCACAGATGTTATACGCTACTACCGGGCAGATGGAACATGGAATCCATCCATAATGCATGGAGAGTTGTGTGTGTGTGTGTGTGTGTGTGTGTGTGTGTGTGTGTGTGTGTGTGTGTGTCCTTTTTCCCAGATGTTGTTTAGCGTAGACGGTTCTGCTCTGAGTTTCTGTCGTGGTAAAGAGAATAGAACATTAGATTATGTTAAAAAACCATTTACTCAAACTCAAGTTTAGTTTGACACATAGGGTAGTTTGTTATTCTCTTTTCAACATAAACTGTATGGTTTTCATCGCTCCCTCGCTCCCTCGCTCACTCGCTCACTCACTCACTCACTCACTCACTCACTCACTCACTCACTCACTCACTCACTCACTCACTCACTCACTCACTCAGGAGATGGAAATGTGCAAGGTGTGAACTAACAACACCTTTGCATTAGCATAAGGCTCTGACTCACTCAGGTAGCCTATATATAATTTACACACACACACACACACACACACTCACACACACACACACACACACACACACACACACACACACACACACACACACACACACACACACACACACACACACACACACACCACGCCAGACATGAGCTTAGGATAAATAAAAACTGTAATAAAAACCTGTCTCCCATTAAAATATAAGGATTTGCAACATTCACTCTCGGCTATTTATGTGCTACTGATTTACAGAGATAAAAATCTAAACTGGAGGAACAAATCTATCTATCTATCTATCTATCTATCTATCTATCTATCTATCTATCTATCTATCTATCTATCTATCTATCTATCTATCTATCTATCTATCTATCTATCTATCTGTCTATCTATCTATCTATCTATCTATTCATCCATCCATCCATCCATCCATCCATCTATCTATCTATCTATCTATCTATCTATCTATCTATCTATCTATCTATCTATCTATCTATCTATCTATCTATCTATCTATCTATCTATCTATCTCTCCATCCATCCATCCATCCATCCATCCATCCATCCATCCATCCATCCATCCATAACTAAAACATGCACTTGCCTCTGTTGAACACAAGATGGCGCAGTAACACCTGGTCTAGGCTATAAACTGGCGCCAGTGTGTTATTGTCTTGTTCAACCTATTTCAAACAAGAGGCCTCGCTCACTATCAACATGATTCATCATAGTAAAACCTCATAGTTCAACTGATAGCTGCTCAAAATCCGCGGGGTGGATTTGAGCATGTTGCAGTCTCAACAGTACATAATGACGTAGGTAGTAGGCTATATTCCTTCCATTGAGAAAAAAAATTCAGCTGAGCCCACATTTTTCCTTTTATGGTAAAACAGTGGGCACTAGAAAAATCGGGCCAAAACATTTAAAAAGGGAAAAAAAATTCTGAGTGTTTTACAACTTATGTGGCCGCGTCATTGCTAAAATATGTATCAGAAGCAACAGTAGGCGAGGGCTGTGTGTGTGTGTGTGTGTGTGTGTGTGTGTGTGTGTGTGTGTGTGTGTGTGTGTGTGTGTGTGTGTGTGTGTGTGTGTGTGTGTGTGTGTGTGTGTGTGCTGTGGTCTGAGGAACTATTTGCTTTTCGGGCTCCCTTTCCCTCACACATAACACACTAACACAGGGCTTGTCTGCTGCTGCTCTGACCGACACCTACCTCTGTACAGGGCGGTGGACGGAGGGGGGGGGGGGGGCGGGGTTTAGCGAGAGGCTGCCTCAACGTGATTGGCTGGATGGTTTGTGTGGACGACGGGAGACAAACTCCAGGAAAACGAACGTGTAACGGGCAACGGGACGAGGATACATTTTTCGAACTTTTGATGGACACACATGAGGATATTTTGGGATAAATTGGCATTTTCTAACGGAGAAACCTGACGTTTAAAGGAGGGGGAAACTGCCTATGCCATCTTTTAAAGCAACAGGATAGCGATATACTTTTTAATTGAACATGACTGATATTATTGTTTGATTTTTTTTTCTTTCTACCGCACGATTGGAAATGCACGTCATCCATTGAGAGGAGTAGGTGCGCGTGGAGCCCGCCAATGCTCACCTCCTGTCGGCACTTCAAAGCAAACTTGTTAGAATAGGCTTTATATTATATTAGTTTATTTTTTCACCACAAGCGAAAAGAAAAGGGAGCGACATGGCAGAACACGAGAGCCTGGAGTATGGAAAAGCAGATTTTGTTCTACTGGACAACGTGTCAATGGAGGAATTTATGGCTAACCTAAAACTCAGGTAAGCCTATGTTAGCTATTTTACCTATTTGTACATGCTATGAATGGGGAAAGGTTGAGATGTATAGGCTATCTTTATGACAGCAATGAATACAGCCGTAAAATGTGTCCAGGTGTCGCTATTTTTTTCGCCCCCTCAACAGGTGCTCTATCTGGCTCATTCAAAGTAGGCCTATAGTTTACCCTTGTTTTGTTAAGTCTATGGCTTTGGCATTTTCGCTTTTACGTAGGATATGAACGTAACAACAGCAACAGTGTAAATATTTGTATCAAAGTTGTTCGGGGAGTGAGCGAGGAATGGAATGCAATCATTTGATGCGTTCTCTTTCGATCCGACCGGTAATTCCCTGATGCAAAAATGTTGCTGTAGCGAGACTCCACCCAAGCAAGACACACACACACACACACACACACACACACACACACACACACACACACACACACACACACACACACACACACACACACACGAGCACGCTGACACACACACACACACACACACACACACACACACACACACACACACACACACACACACACACACAGTTTGACCAGATTCCCCAGAGGGCAGACCGGTTTCTATCAGATGTGTCGTCGCTGGTGGTGGCATGATGTCAAACGTGCTTTATGAATGAAGGGAGAGGTGTGTGTGTGTGTGTGTGTGTGTGTGTGTGTGTGTGTGTGTGTGGGCAGTGGCTTGGGTTTCATCACCTCTGCCATCTGTAATGAAAGTGTAAGTTGATCCATGACGTCACTTCTTTGAGAGGCGGTTTGTAGTGAGTTGCTCAGCAGGACTCGTTAGGTTGTTAACAATCAATCTACAGTTGCTTTTTAAAAGAAACATTAGTATAGTTTTCCACTGTATGAAAAACACACACACACACAGTAGAAACAAATATGAATGCAGTAAGAAAACGTTTGGCAGCATGAAGGCAGGTGACAGAACTGCAGCATGTATGATAACTCAATTATATATCATGTCAAAAATCAAGTTTAACGATATTCAGCTCTGGAAAAAATTAAGAGACCGCTCCAAATGTTCAGTCAGTGTCTCTTGTTTTACTATTTATAGGCCTATGTTTGAGTAGAATGAACATTTTGGTTTTATAATATAAACTACTGACAACATTTCTACCAAATTCTCATAAAGAATGATGTCATTAAGAGCATTTTCAATAATGTAGAGATGAAGATTAAAGAAAAATCCAGACTGGTCTCTTCATTTTTTTCCGAGCTGTCAATCATGTCAAAACCAAATTTACGGATTATCCATGTAGAGGAAAAACAGAAATATGTCCCTAAAATGTAATCGTATTTCACATGTTTCTTTTAATAACCGGTGTTAGTCCTCTAGTTATTGAAGTTGGTGGATTCAAAACTATTGGTGAGGAATTTTAAAACTGTTAAAACAAGCGTCCATATTTTGGCTACACGGGGAAATATCAGATCAGAGAAATATGTAAACAAAGATTTCTAAGATAACTTTTGGGTTTTATGACTCTGGTCTTATTCATTTGAAGATGGACTGACATTTTTGATTTTTTCAGTTCTTTTTCAAGCAAAAATGCCAAATTTTAAGATGTTTCCCTTACTCTTAGATGCTGCTTTCACTTGTCTTACGATACAGTAAGAATATATTTGTGTTTTGGACTATTGTATTGACAAAACCTGGCATTTAATGATATAACCTTAGGCTTTTAGGAGATTTTGATGGCAATTTTATCAGTGTTTTCTTATGCTTTTAGACCAAACAATTACTTGATTAATTGAGGAATTACTCAACAGATTCTATCAGTAATGAAAATAACCATTGCATAGTAACAGCCGTAAGCTTAAATGTGTATTTAACTGTCATATGTTAAGCTGAACATTTCTTTGAGGAGAGCGTGCCAAGTGTACAGGTGTAAGTTGCATAGAGGACAAAGCGGTTAACATTGTTTTTGTTGCCATTACCTTTTCAATTAGATAAACTGCGGTTGTGTGTACAGTAGTTAGCAGAGCAACACACACTCACTCACTCACTCACTCACTCACTCACACACACACACTCACTCACTCACTCACTCACTCACTCACTCACACACACACACACACACACACACACACACACACACACACACACACACACACACACACACACACACACACACACACACACACACACACACACACACACACACACACACACACACCAAGCCTCTTTTTCCAAACTCTCTCCCAGTTTCTGTCTTGTTTGCTAGACGTCTCAGTCCGGAGATGGCGTGTGCAGATTGTTATTTGTAGAGGGTGTGACCAGTCAGGAGCATTTCCTCTTTGCTCCCTAGTCTGTGTGTGTGTGTGTGTGTGTGTGTGTGTGTGTGTGTGTGTGTGTGTGTGTGTGTGTGTGTGTGTGTGTGTGTGTGTGTGTGTGTGTGTGTGTGTGTGTGTGTGTGTGTGTGTGTGTGTGTGTGTGTGTCTCTCTCTCTGTGCGTGTGTGTGTGTATCTTGCCTTAGAGGGAGTGCACCACTTCAAGAAGGAGGGATCCGGAGGGCAAGAGGCTTTCAAATGAGCTCCATTTTTCCTGATGCATTTATTCCAAAACATTTTAGTATTTTAGCATAACGGAAAAGACTGGCTGGACACACAGACACTCATCCCTAGACACACACTTCACGTAATAAATATATTTGGAAAGTTTTACAAGAACTAGAAGAAAATGTTGTCAACGTCTTACTTGGTTTGTTCCATGTGTCTCAAAGTGCTCTACAAGTGTTATGTATTGTGTACTGCTGTTCTGTCCTTGTTTGCCCATGTTATTGTCTGCGGTGAAGCAGAAGAAAGATTTTTCCATTTTGTGGACAGTTAAGTTTACCTTGAACCTTGACGTTGAATGCCGAGCTGGAAGAATAGTTGAGTTGTAGTGCTGCTGTGTATCTACTTGTGTTGTTAAATCGTTGCCATATTGAGGGGGGTAATAATGGAGGCCCCCCCATGTGAGGAGGGGAACCATTAGGAAAAGATTGGCCGTTTCCCCTCAGCCTGCCTGGCCCAGACCATGGTTGTTCTTAGTTTGACATTTCACTTTGTTTAGCTCTGACTTGAGGTTGAACCGTGTGGCCTTTTCCAGTGCGCCTCCCAGACCCTAAATATAGAGCCAGCCCAGCAGATGCCCCGGCTCTTTGTCCAGATGTCTGGAAGGATAAAACGTTAAAAAAAAAGAGTCCCAAGACCCTATTGGGATTTGGGAACTTTTGCCTGATTTGCCCTGTCAGCAGATAAGACTTGACGTCCCTATTATATTGGACCTGTTTTTGTGTGTGTGTGTCTTTGTGTGTGTGTGTGTGTGTGTGTGTTTGTGTGTGTGTGTCTGTCTGTCTGTCTGTCTGTGAGTGTGTCTGTCCGTCTCTCTGTCTGTGTCTGTCTGTGTGTGTGTGTGTGTGTGTCTGTCTTTCTGTCTCTCTGTCTCTCTGTCTTTCTGTGTGTGTGTGTAGGAGTCAACTGCTACATGATTAATAATACTATAATGTCTTATTGTGGGAAAATACAACGGAGTACCGACTGTAGGGAATAATTATTTGATTGCTGCCCAAAGGGATAAGGAGAATTCCCCTACACATGGTGAGGGTTGATGAGTGAAAAAGCCCAGTCTGCTTTGACTTGCCAAATAAATCTAACCGCCATTTTGAATCTAACTGCCAGTAGGAGGTAGTGCCAGGAGGTTAGGTTTGTAAGGAGTGGGCGTGGCTTTTCCCCTTATGGCATCATAAGGGGAGAGAAAATCTGACTGGGGTTTTTTGGACAGGTTTTCAGAAAGGTGGAGTCGGAGAAAGAGAGAGGGTTGTTTCTATTCTCACACTTTGGGAATCAAATCAAATCAGTTTTATTTGTATAGCCCAATATCACAAACAGACATTTGCCTCAGTGGGCTTTACATTCCATACAGTATGACACCCTCTGCCCTTAGACCCTTAGCTCGGGTCTCTAGTCACACCTGGGACCCTTATTAATGTTCTAAAACCATAACAAAGTTCGAATTTTTCATTATAAGTTAACCTTTAACCTGTCCAAAACAAAAAAAAATACATCCAGAAGCATTTGCAAACTAACAGTATTGAGTGTGTGTGTGTATTGCTGTGATGTCCCTTGTTCAGCCTACAGTATGTGTGCGTCCCCTGCCAGCCTGGCACACTGCAGCTACATGTCTTTATAAGGGCAGCGCTGTTTGGTCTGGGCGTTTGGAATCCAGGAAAAGAACATTCCCACTAAACTGCTTTGTGTTTCCCCCAAATAATTATGGAAAGATTTTCTTTTATAAATATTTGTCTGATGTTCCACTTTTAAAAACACGGACAAGCTCTAGTCCAAACAATGTGAACCTACTTTCTAACCTATTGATTTTTTTAACTATATCAGTTTTTGAAGAAGAATAAAATGAAAATGTGTTGACATAAACATAAATGAACATACAAAAGACCATAGAAAAAAGACTAAACGGATAGAATAATAAATCATTTTAACCTTGTTTTAATGTGCAAATGAATGAAACATATGTCCAGGAGTTTATAGACAGATTCTGAGCTTCCCGGTAACTGGTGGATGTTTGTTTTATATCTTGTTAGAGTAAATGACGGGTGGGGCTTATTCTATCCTGTGTAGCAAAGCAAAAGCACAATCCAAATATGTTCACTATTTGAAAGTCAGCTCAGGACATAACACACTGTGATCATCGCCCCAGATGTGGTATGCAGTATGCACCGCTATCTGCTCAAAATATGTCCAAACAGATGGCAAGGCAAGGCAAGTTTATTTATACTGCACAATTCAGACACAAGGCCATTCAAAGTGCTTTACAGGGGCATGAAATACATCAAGATTAGACATTAGAAATTGCATTTAACAGATGGTAAGAAGATGGTAAGAATTGAAACCAAAGTATTTTTTTGATTAAAGGTGCTCCGAGGAACTTTCATTTTGTGTTAATTATTGCGCCCCCTTTGGACAAAAGCTGTAGTGAGCATACCCATGACACAAATATAAAAAAGCATTATTTCCAGACTGTGATGGTCTTTAGGATGTCTTTATTCCCGACATTTCTCGACATAATGAAAAAAAAAATCTTCCTTATCAGATTTTTTTCTCTCTCCTGTGGCCCCTCAAACTCATCTGTACTTTAGTATGTAGTGTAGTAAAAAGAAAGAGTTAGTATGTGATTTGGAACGCAGGGAGTGTTTATTTGCTCAGAGTGGTTTGACCCTTGAACCTTCCACAGCGAGTTGAAGGGACTTTAGAACAGGAAGTCTCCAATAATGTGGACCAGGCCAACAGCAGGAAAGCTCAAAGCTGGCATGTCCCCCTCCACACTCGCTCTTCACATTTCATTGTTTCCTCAAGTTCCTCCTCCATAACTTATGCTGTGAGATGTTCTTAGGTACAGACAGACAGACAGACAGGCAGGCAGGCAAGCAAGCAGGCAGGCAGAGAGGACAGACAGACAGACAGACAGACAGGCAGGCAGAGAGGACAGACAGACAGACAGGCAGGCAGGCAGGCAGACAGGCAGACAGGCAGGCAGGCAGGCAGGCAGGCAGGCAGGCAGGCAGGCAGGCAGGCAGACAGACAGACAGACAGACAGACAGGCAGACACATGCATTTGAGATTCAAAACTGTGGGCACTGGGCAGCTCTGGCACACGTTTTAATAGTTACATAACTAAAGGATTGAAGCCTTTTGAAGTTGAAGCTGTCGCTCACTCTATTCCTGGTGTTTCCTGGACTGTAGCTAGTTATTCATCCTCTGGTTCAGGCACAATGCTTCTCCTGTTTGTCATGCTGTAACTGCAGGTGGACTATAGAGGTGTGACGTAGGAAGGGGACATCCCGGCTAGTTTCTCTCTCTCTCTTCCTCCTACTGGATGGAGGGATCAAAGTAGGGCTGCATGATATATCGGCAGGACAACTTTTTGTTAAGATCATTTTTTGGCATTTTCAAGCTTTGTTAGTACAGAGTTGAAATGGGGAGACAAAGAGAGAGAGAGAGAGAGAGACAGAGAGAGAGAGAGAGAGAGAGAGAGAGAGAGAGGGGAAGACCTGCAGTAAAGGGCCACGGGTCGGATTTGAACCCGCGACCACTGCAACGAAGGCCAGAGCCAATATGGTACACGCTCTATCCACTACGCCACTGGAGCACCCGTTTTGTATAATTTGAACCTTTATTCATTCTCAAGAGATCTTTGAGGGAGGGGGGACCAATATTTGCAGTGACATTGAGTCAAACAAAACTATGCAAAGTAAAAACAACAACCAAGAGAAGGACAGAGTAAAGGCAGTTCCATAAAATCAAACGTGTTTAATATCTTACATGTTTTAGTCGTGGTTCATGCAAATAGTGAAGTGAATGTAGTTGTAGCCTTGCGAATGGAAACATCCCCACTCTTTGCAAAATCCTATAGTCTGTGTCTTATAACTCAGTGACTAATGACACATTGGTTGCGTTCCGAATCGCATACTTTCTACTATTTAGGGGCGGCAGTGGCGAAGTGGGTAGGGTGTTCGCCTCTGGTGTGCAGGGTCGGAGGTTCGATCCCCCGTCTCCCCGCCACATGTCGAAGTGTCCCTGGGCAAGACACTGAACCCCGAATTGCTCCCGATAGTTAGCTTAGTTAGCTTAGCACCCTAGTGCTAAGCCTACCCTGCGTGGTAGCTGCTGCTATCGGTGTATGAATGTGTGTGTGACTGGGTGAATGTGTACAAAAACAATGTAAAGCGCTTTGGGTCTGTGATAAACGGAGATATAGCGCTATACAAGTCCATTTACCATTATATAGTCTGTAGAAAAAAGATTTAGGATGTCCCGATTCTTGTGGCCAGATTTAGGATGGTTAGAAGTACCCGGATGTCCTACTTCATGCGGCCAAGATTGTTAGTGTTGAAAACTGCATCCTATTTGGGCGATTCTGACCCACAATCCAGTGCGCACGTGAAGTGACGTCACATCGACGAAGCCTCCATATGAAAACAAACGGGGATGCGACGGATATAAAAGCAAGAGGCAAGATCAAGGTGCAATGTTATGATGAAATAAGAGAGTAAAGTATGTCCCAATAGTATGCCTACTGCATCCTAACTAGATTCTTTTTATCGTCGCCTGTAGTATGTAGAATAGAAAAAAGAAAGAGTATGAGATTTGGAACGCAACCATTGTCTTTAGATATCCAAGGTCAAGGGTCAAACGTTGTACTCCACTGTGAGATATGGTTACTTAAATAAGACGAGAACAGGTGAAATTATTATTATTTATTTTTTTCGAACATGTGTTTATATGTCATTGTCATCTCCTTAAAAGTTTTGACATTTGTCATGGCAACATTTTTAGCCCTAGAGTCCTTTCCTTATTTAACTGAGCGCCCACATTTTTTTTTTCAAGCCTTTGTACTTTCCTCAGCAATAAAACCAAAGTCCATGTGCCACACGCATGCACGCACGCACGCACGCACGCACGCACGCACGCACACACACACACACACACACACACACACACACACACACACACACACACACACACACACACACACACTTCTGTCCAGCATATTTATACCCTGAAGCAGAGATGGAAATGGGAGATACTGGTGCAGCCTCAGAATGCCTCTAAGAATATTGAATCCCAACCCGCTTATTAAAGTTTTTTTCCTTTTTAGCCCGTGGTCAGTGACTGCAAGAGACATTTTTATAAAGAACGTTAGGATATGCAATGTGTTGCCTAGTAGCTATTGCCTTTGCCTAGATCTGCAGTTAAAGGTGCACTATGCAGCTTCAGGGGAGGGGTACTTGTTGAAATCGGAGGACTTTTTTTCTACATGTAATTCTTAGTATCGAATAGTTATATCATCATAAATCAAAACCCAATTTTTTGAGGCACCTGGAACCAAACGTAAGACTAGAATATGTTTGTTAACAGAACTGTGGGCCCTGCTGCTGTAAACAACAACAGTGAAACAATAACTTTTCAGGAAGCTTTCTAACTTCAAACAGTGGTCCAGGGATTCACATTTTCCTGTGGAAAAAGTTAGTTTTTTTCAGTTATGAGAATTATACCTTTGAAAATGTTCACTTCTCTGACACACCCAAAGTTACATAGTGTACCTTTAAAGGGCTGTAGTGTCTGTCAATAACAAACAGTCTTAAAAGTGCAGGATACGCGGGAAAAATTACACCAACTGTGCTAGAAAAATATGCTTCTTTTATGTTTTAATTGTCAGAAAAACATTACAAAAAGCCTTATGGGCACTCTGGAGGCGTAGTGGATAGAGCGCGTACCATATTGACTCCGGCCTCCGTTGCAGTGGTCGCGGGTTCAAATCTGACCTGTGGACCTTTACTGCAGGTCATCCCCCTCTCTCTCTCTGTCTCCTCATTTCAACTCTGTACTGTCGAATAAAGCTTGAATATGCCCAAAAAGTTATCTTAAAAATAAAAACGCCTTATGTAATGTTGCCATAAGGCCCCAGACTGACATTCCCAAGGGATTTCTCGCTAATCAAGAATCGCCCCTGAATGGTTTCATAGAAGGATTCTTTTAGAGAGAAAATGCCTCGTAGGCCTAGTCTGCTCCCCTGCAATCCAGTACAGTGAAAAGTCCAGTCTCGCCACAAGAATTTCCATATTGTGTGTGTGTGTGTGTGTGTGTGTGTGTGTGTGTGTGTGTGTGTGTGTGTGTGTGTGTGTAATCTGAAACACATTACCAACCTTACATAAACAGGGCCTGTGCCTGTGTAGCTTTTATTCCTCCTCCTAAAATAAGTTTGCCAGACCTCAGAAGCGTCTCATTTGCGGATACGGACACACACACACACACACACACACTGCATGAGCTGGCAGGCGGGGTCGGGAGCAGGGCATTTAGCAAATGTTCTTACCAGTTTTTCTCCTTTTTTAGTCCCTCTGCATCATAGCGTCTTGACATTTTATTTTCAGCACATTATAACATACTTTATAAAGTTACCGTTTCAACAGACTGAATATCTAACCTAAAATATATATTCCTACATCAATTTTGATCCTTTTTTTTTGTGCACATCTTGCTAGCTGCACAAAATCTGATACATTGCCTCATGTGATGTCAATTGAGTCGGCATAGTTTAAAATAGAAATATACTATTTATATATAGTATATATACTGTATATAAGGGTAGAGGAGTTGTATAACACATCTGAAACCTCAGATAGAACTACAAGTGGTTAGGGCTGGGCGATTAATTTAATTTCGATTTCGGTTACAATTTGGCTTCCCTTGATCATGAAAACAAGATAATCGTAATAAAACGGTTATTGTGCGGCACGCCGGGTCATGTGTAGTAAATGCAGCGCACCCTTCTGTCTCCACCTGCGCTCCGCCCCGCCCCGCCCCCGTCCCCGCCCGAACACTGTCGCTTTCAGTGATTCCAGTGCAATTGTTTATTCAGCATAACGTTAAAACGCTCGTCCAGGATGTTACACCGAAACACAAAAGCCTTGCGCGATTGAAGCAGCGTTTCACTCGGTGAAACATGGTGTGAGTGAGACACTGTGATGGCGGTGGGCTAACGGTTCATTCACTGTGAGAACTTGCCGGTGTGAGCCGCCGCGCAGAAAAGCTCTGTGGCTTTACGGGTAAAATGATAGTCGGGGATTCCTGCACGTTAACGTTGTTGAGGGGAAAGGCTTCCGCTTTCTGATTGCATTGCTCGAGCCAGAATATATTGTGCCATGTCGGCAAACTATCTGCGCGACAAGAGCAAATATACAGTGAGACGCACCCCCTCCGTTAGGTTCAGTCTACAGACGAAAAGTTACAGCCAGCACCTAAGCATGGACTTCGTTTAAATAAAGCGTCTAATTTTTATGATCAGCGCTCTGATGCAAATTCTGAAGTCTGAACATTACGGTGTCAGCTGTGGTGTAGTTTTTTTTACAGCAACTCAACGTGCACTGCAAAAAAAAGAAGGCAATAAGTCGATCTTTTTGTAGATTCCTAGCCTACCTCCTCTTATAAGTCGAAGTACAAATCAATGAATGGTTCACAATCACATCCCTAGTAAAATATAAAGGTTACTCTTAGATTCGAAGGTTTTACTGATTATTTATTTTGTGTGGCTTTTTAGTTGTAGGCTATGTTTGAGGAGAACGATTGGGAGTTTTGTTTATGTAATGTTGAAAGAATTGTCTGAATTTTCATGTTGGTGCATCCCTACAATGAATAATCCTCTTTAATGACCGTGATTACAATATCAGTCAAAATAATCGTTATTATCATTTTTGCCATAATCGAGCAGCCCTACAAGTGGTCAAGTTGCATTGTGGGTAGTGTAGGCCCCAGTTTTTGAAAACAAAGAAAAAAAGAACGGAATAAAAACTAGCATATGTCGGGCGCTCCATTGGTCGCTGGTTCAAATCCGACCCGTGGACCTTTACTGCAGGTCATCCCCCCTCTCTCTCTCTCTCTCTCTCTGTCTCCCCATTTCAACTCTGTACTGTCTAATAAAGCTTGAAAATGCCAAAAAATAATCTTACAAAAAAAATGATTACAGATAATGGTTTTCACCTTTTAGCCGTTGGTTCCAGCTCAGTGGAGGAGTTAATGTTGTAGCTTGTCTCATTAAAACTGTCTGGCTCATGATTTAACAACAGACTGCAACATTACCCCTAGACACAACTTCCCAGAACACACACAGACACACACACACACGCACGCACGCACGCACACACACTCTTATCTCCTATCTGACCCCATTCACTGCAAGTAATGAGTGTTAAGTTTGGTCAGGAATCGGTTTGCATGTCGGCAATGCGTTTGGGAATCCCTAAAGATATGTTGTGACTCAGATTGTGTGTGTGTGTGTGTGTGTGTGTGTGTGTGTGTGTGTGTGTGTGTGTGTGTGTGTGTGTGTGTGTGTGTGTGTGTGTGTGTGTGTGTGTGTGTGCGTGTGCGTGTGTGTGTCTGTCATCGGTAGCAGTGATGTCATTGTGTGCTTCCTGGACCAATGTATTGTTCTCCTGTCTACCTGTTGGTTCTGTGCACTGATACACTGTGGGGGTGGAACCGCTTACTCACTTTCACAGCCAGGGCCTCACATCACCACACACACACACACACACACACACACACACACACACACACACACACACTGGGCTGGATAATTTATACTTGTACTTAACCATATTTCACAGGAATACATTGCACTTTTTACTGCACTACATTTTAAAGGAACAAGTCTTCTCTTTGTCTATTTAATAATCCCATTGTGTTCCCAGTGTGTATAACCGTACAAATGTATGTGTGT
>OX442366.1:24458856-24486356 GCA_949357725.1 Hyperoplus immaculatus | reverse complement strand
GTGTGTGTGTGTGTGTGTGTGTGTGTGTGTGTGTGTGTGTAATGTTTTTTTCATTGGGTGGGAATTGAGAAAATGAAAACCACACAATGCTAGTAGTAGACAGACACTCCCAGCAATTATAGGCTATGAATCCCCCTTGACGTGAAGCAATTATTTAGCCTGAAATCCAAGTCATTTTATAGACATTGCAGCAATTTTGAAAAATCTTACAATAATATATATTTTGAAATAATAGTTCAATAAAATGCCCTGGGACAGTAGACAGACACTCCCAACATATTATAGGCTATGAATCCCCCTTGACTTGACTTGGAATAAAGAAATGATTTAGCTGGAAAGAAATCCAAGTCATTTTCAAAACAATCCAGCAATTATTATTTTTTTTACAACAATATATATTTTGAAATAATAGGTCAATAAATCAAATCAAATCAAACTTTATTTGTCTAGCACTTTTCATACACAGTTAAGGTAACACAAAGGGCTTTACAGTAAGGCCTGTATACAATTAAAATCAAAAAGGCAGTCAGACAGTGTCCGGGTTGCCACTGTAAATAAGGGCAACCTCAGTCTCTCACCAGTTGAACTAAAGGTCATTGAGTTCGGCTTGGACAGGCTCAGGGCTACTGTATGTCATGATGTGGACACAGGCTATTATTATTCACTGTCCATGTTTAAAATAGAATAACATAACAAGATAACTTGGAAGCACAGTTACTGTATCCTTCACTTATATTTATGTTTTTTGTTGTTCTTGACGTTACAAAAACCGTGATACCTTTCCAACCGTGAGTTTTGTGATCCGTTGCACTCCTAATACAATTTCAGAATTACCAACCACCTGTTTTTTTTATATATTTTTTTAACCTTTATTTATACAGGTAAATCCCATTGCAACCGGAGACTCTTTTTCAAGGGAGACCTGTTCCCATTCCCATGTTACCATTCACACACACATTCATACACCGATAGCAGCAGGCTAACCATCGACATTCACACAACTGTTTATTATATATTCTTCATGTTTTTGCCCATGTTAGTTACACATAGCTCAATGTCTAATATGGGAAATACCTATATGTCCTTCTCACATTGCATATCATAAGATCTATTTATTCAGTTTGTTGCACATGTTAGTTACACCTATCCTAATATCCAATATATAAAACACCTGTATATGTCGTCATGCATATCAGACCACTATACCACCTTGTGCATTACCCAGCTGTAGTTTACAGATACACTCCTCCTCCTAAACCATAACATAAACCATTGTTGGCTAATCAATCCCATATAATCTATTGTACACACACACACACACACACACACACACACACACACACACACACCCTCAAGACGAGGGAGCATAGAGGAAATGTATTGCCTCTAGAATGTCTTGTACATGTGCGTTAGTGGGCAGAGAAGGGCCCGTCCCGAGACAAAGAGGTTCGATTGACGTGTGAACAATGGAGCGGGCGCCTGCCAGCCTCCTGACTATAGGGCACAATAGACCCTTTACTGTAGCAGGAGTCAGCATCTTAGCACGTTAGCTTAGCTGCTTCTTAGATACATTACAGTGAACCTGCTCATTCTATATGCATTTCAAAGCATGACGTTTTTGCTGAATTTAAAGGTGCAACTAGGACTTTTTCAATATTTCTGAAAGTGCAAAGAAAGCTAATTTTATACAGTTGTTCTTAATGCCTTTGTCATGGGTATACGCTCACCCAGGAACAACAGCTGGCTTAACAAAAACACTACAGATTTTGTCCAAAGGGGGCGCAAGAATGAACACAAACTGAAAGTTCCTCGCAGCCACTTTAATGTCGAGTTAGTTATAGAGATATCTTCAAAGTATTTCTCATTGAAAAACCTGCATTTTCACATATTATTTTTTGTCTTTTTTCTTTTCTGTTTATAGTAATTTCCTTTGCACTTCATTTTTCACTTAGCTCAGGCCTGTGATATGAGATAACATAACCGGTAATATCACATAATGTCTGGTAAATAGCCTTAAACATGCTAAATCTTCCATTGTTCATTGATCTCTGTTTAAAATTGTACACTGATTTCTCCCACACCATCTCCTTATCCCAACATTCTCTAGTCTTTTCCTTTATGTTCAGTGTGTCACATGATCTTATGTCATTGTCCGCCTGACATGCAGTGTGTCAATACCAGCACGCAAATCTAAACACACAACACACACATTACCTCATCGTATCATGGCCGCTCTCTCTCAAGTCATTTAAGTGCAAACAGTTGTGGTAAAGCATTGTTTGCTCCTAACCACTGCATGTTCATATAACCCCTCCCACTGTGTGTGTGGTTAACCCGCCCGGTTTCTCTCTCTCTCTCTCTCTCTCTCTCTCATTCTCACACACTCCCTCTCTCTCTCTCTCTTTCTCACTCACTCACTCACTCACTCACTCACTCACTCACTCACTCACTCACTCACTCACTCGCTGTCTCTCTCTTTATCTCTCTCTCATTCTCACACACTCCCTCCCTCACTCACTCTCTGTCTCTCTCTCGCTCTCTCTCTCTCTCTCTCTCTCTCTCTCTCTTTCACAAGCACATGTACATTTCAGTGACATCATGATATTGTGTTGTGAGACATAGAAAGCCCTACTTTGTTTTTTTCTTGTTTGTTTGTAGTTGTGGGTACACTACCATAGCCTGGCTCCGCCCGCCCGCCTACTTCCGGCCAAATTTAATTTTCCCTTCAGTAGTCAGTCTGGGTGTACAGCCCATTTCCCAGTTTTGCCGGAGATTCGACAGCCGGTCCAATCAGCGAACAGAGCGAGTGGCCGAGAACGATGACGTCGAAGTCGCGCTCCAGTTTCAGTTGCCAGAAGCCGGCTCATGACACACGTGACGACCAAACGTTATGCGATTGGTTGGCTAATCCAGAGTGGCACTGGGCAGATCCAATAGTTTTAAACTTTAACAGACACCCGCCTCCATGAGTGAACGTTTGCCAATTACAGCACTGCCAGACCTTCTGTACAAATGAAATGAAGTACGATGGTCTGGTAGCACCAGGCTAACACTACCATATATCAATATTCAATCTTAGTTTCTCTAGACTAGCGTGCAACTTACTTTAGTGGCGTGACACTGTTTGTGTAGCCTACAGTTTGTAAAAGGGCAATTTTCATATCCATTTTAAAGGTGGAGTCAGTGATTCTGGAAAACGCTTCTTCAAAATCATCTAATATCTCCTCACGATCCCCATCTTGTGTGTGCCTTCCCCCCAAAAAATCCAGTGTTAATACACAACCTAGGCTCTATAAACTGCCATGTTTCTATGTTTTTTCAACAAGCGTTCTCCAGAATCGCTGACTCCACATTTAAGATAGTCAAGGTTAGGGAAACACTAATAAACAAGAAGTCACGGGCAGAAGTCTTGTGTTTTTGTTGATGCACAAGGCTTTTTATGTTAACAAAAACTGCATCAAAGCCTCACTTCAGTGTGTGCTTTGTAGTTTTATTTCAGCTTTAGCTTGTTCAACAGAGTGATTGCAGCTTTCCCAGTATATGCCAAGTCTTTAAGCAGATCTAAGGTGCTTGATTGATTGATTTTTGTTGGCAAATCTTTGAAAACCACTAAAGCTTAGGTCTGTAACATGCTCTTGGTAGTGTTGAGAGGCAGCGGCAGAGGTTTGGCAGCTGTGATGAAAGAATCCATTCTTCTGTTGAGAGAAACTGGGATCCTCCTAGTCCTCTTCTGAAAGGAAGGAAGTCAGGCAGGCAGGCGGCCCAGGGCTGTGTGTGTGTGTGTGTGTGTGTGTGTGTGTGTGTGTGTCTGTGAGTGTGTCTGTGAGTGTGTGCGTGTGAGTGTGAGAGAAGGGCACAGATATTGAGAGCAAGTTAAAGTGGTAGATACAATATATCTTCTAAAATAGGTCGACAAAGAGACTGTAAACCCATATGTTATATTATTATAGAAAAACAACATGCATACATAAATAACATGCAAGCAGGTGTTATTTAAGGTGATCATCTTAGGTGAGGTTAGGTAACTTTATTCATACCCATGGGTAGAATCCTTTTGCAGCATGACGATTACTTTCTGGCATCCAATTACAAAATATACTTTAGCATAAAACAGCATAAAACTATGTTGCTGTACCATCCTCACTCACTCTTCTGGTTTCAGTCTTTCACAACAAACTAGGCAAACTATTTGTTTTCACGGAGCTGCTGCTTTGTTCAGGAGCCATTGTCATGTAGGAAAAGGAAATGTTGACACACAACTCGAAGCTCAGTATTGTCTAAAATGTAATTGTACACTGCGGCATTTATTTCACAAAAAGCATGTTGCTTGTGTGTGTGTGTGTGTGTGTGTGTGTGTGTGTGTGTGTGTGAGAGAGTGTGAGAGAGAGAGGAGTATCCGGATATCTTATTGGTTTTAAATGCGGTGACTTCCTTATTGCAGAAACCGGATCTTATCCGTTAGATATTATTAGTGTTTTATAGACAGTTCCTTATTGACAGTGATGGAGTGTGTGAAAACTCAAGTCTTAACCTTATGTGAGATTGTAATTGTGCCCTTGGACAAACATGACTTGAGTGGCGTAATATTCAGGACTCATTCTGGACTTATTTACATTTACATTTCAGCAGTGTCTAAACCTGATAGATGTATTGATAATGGCTATGAAGTAGGCCTACAGTGTCTATCTCCTCATAAGGTGAAATCCCTTCTGTGTTGGTTTAATGTGTGAGGTAATCATTTGCTATTTCCTTTTTTTAAGTTTCCTGCTTGATAGAGGTCAATGTAGGTCAAGTAGTAGGTCTGCATTCACAAACACATCAGTTATTTTAAAGCTGTTCTGATATACCGGCAGGATCCTCCCAATACATTTTGAGCCTGATTTTCATGTATTGCAATTTTTGAAAGATTAATGATTTTGTAATATTGTGATATCCTCTTTTGCAGTAATTTCTAGTTATATATATATATATAATATCGAGTAGGTCTGCATTCATTAACATATCAGTTATTTTTAAGCTATTTTGATATAATTGGCACAGGGGCCCCAATACAATACAGGGCTCAACAATAAGGATTGCCCGACGTCCCGGGGCAAGTAAAACGCCACGTCGGGCAAGTAACTATGACAACCCACTTGCCCGTCCGGGCAAGTGGAGGACTCGAAGCAAAAAAAAAAAAAAAAAAAAAAAAGAAAATATATATATAAATATTTTTTTATGATCATCATCGATAAAGTTATTATGTTGCCCCCTCCCCTTGCCCACGTCGGATAATGCTTGTAATGCTTGGTGTATTATTTGAATGTGGCTTCGGCCAATCAAAATCGCGATCGCGAGACTGCCAGCAGGAAGCGGGCCCGCTGTTGATGAAGAACTCGGACCGACATGGCTGCGTATGAGCTCAAGCGTAAACGAACTTTTCAAGCATCCTGGAAGAAGGATTTCCCCTGGGTTATACTCAAGGATGTAGAGGAATCACCGAATATGTTCTGCGAGGTCTGCCTCAAGTTCCCGTCAACGGCGGATAAAAGCGGTTCGTTTTTTAAAGGAACGTCCTCTTTCAGAAAGCAGATGCTGGACTGTCACGAAAAAAGCAAACAGCATCTTGCTTGCATGGCAGCTCAGCGGGCTGCTGATAACCCGTCCTCCGGTGCCTTGCCGGTTCTTTTTACTAAACAGAACGCGGAGGCAAATCTGGTTATTACGAAGCTGATGACCACAGCTTATCACATCACGAAGACCGGACAACCATTCACCGTGTACCCCAGTGTGATTACTCTTCAACAGAAGAACGGGGTTGGGCTGGGTACACAGTACCACACTGACATGGCTTGCCGACGGTGAGTAGTTAATTTATCAGCGTTATGTAAAGTTGCTCTATTGTAATTAGTCAGTCAAACTCGCAGCAAAAATAAACTGAGAAGCAACCGTGTTATGAAATGCATAGCTACAGCCCACTTTTGATCATGGTTTTTGAGGCTACATCCAAATGGGCCCGTTGTGAATTTATTTATATATCAAATGTATTGCTACGTTTGAGCCTGGGCTCCTCATTAATCCAGCGGAACAGTTTAGAGCTGCTGCTTTCCCCGTTTTATTTTGAAAATCCGGATCTCCAGAAAAGTGCAGACAGTTATTACATTTTTATTTTATATTTATATATAAAATATATATATACACACACACACACACACACACACACACACACACACACACACACACACTAGTTGTGTAATTATGTGATTAGAGTTATGTTATGGTGCTTAGGTTCAAGGTGTGTGTGTGTAGCCTATGTGGCTTTGATTTTGAAAGCAAAATGTTGTGAGTGACAGCCATCAAATTATAGTAAGATTCATGAACGCTATCCATTTTGTCTCTCTTAAGGTTTGCTATGGTCATATTTGATGACCTTTGGGATCCATTTTTGAGCCTCCTAAAGGCCAAAAAGTTCTTCAGTGTCCTGGCAGACGCTGCCACTGATGTGAGCACCCGTGACCTCGAGGGGGTGTACGTCAGGATGCTGCAAAACGGGGAGCCCCAAAACTTTTTTTTGGCAGTAGAGGAACTACAGCAGGCTACTGCAGTTGGGCACCTTGCAGCTCTTAATGCGGGTAAGCTGAAACTCATTGGACATAACCTTTGTTCATAAACATAAATAGATGTAAATATGTTAAATGGTAGTTTAAAAAAATACTTTATTAACTTGTCACTCTCTACAGTATTTCAGAAAGTTGGCCTCCCAGAGTGGAAGGAGCGGTTAGTCGGCTTTGGATCGGATGGAGCCCCAGTGATGGTCGGGAGGCGAGGGGGGGTCTCTACTCTACTCCGGGAAGAAGTCCCCCACCTCATCAACATCCAGTGCCTTGCCCATGGACTAGAACTGGCAGCCATGGACGCCATAAACGGGGATGAGAGAATGAAGAAAGTAAGTCACAGCACTGAATTAATTTATTTGAAATGAATGTGTGTTTAACACAGTATTTTTTTATTGCCTATAGTTATTTTGTCCTATTCATGCAGGTGACTGATCTCCTCAAAGGCCTCTACAAACAATATCATTATTCGCCGAAAGCCTGGAGAGAGCTTAAAGCACTGAGCGAGGTCCTCCAGCAGAAGATCTGGAAGCCGACCAATCTGGGGGGAACAAGGTGGCTCCCACATATTGAAAAAGCTCTTAAGACCCTCATGAAGGACTATCCTGTTGTGTTGGCACACATGGAAAACACAATTGAGACGAGGCAAGTTGTTTTTCTGAAGCAATATTTTCCTTAAATTTGTATAATCATTACTGAGTTATATTCTCACTGAACAACAATACGCTGTTTGTGCTTATTCCAGATCTGCCAGTGCAGACATGATCGGGAGAGCCAAACAGTGTGTACAGATCCTGAAGGACTACAGCCGCCTCCTGTTTGTGGTCCTGGTGCAGGATATCCTGCATGTTTTGAGCTGGTCAGTTTACTTATTACTTTTTCCTCTGTATACTTTTGAGTGAATAGTAAAGTGTAGTATTAGTAAGTCTTATCAAATAGGTGACATTGTAATCCATTACAGTTTAAGTCTGAAGCTTCAGGAGGACGGTGTTACACTCCCCACGGCCTTACAGGCCTTTGAGACGACACTGCTCATGCTTACAAGCATGCACACAACAGCCGGAGAGAGCCTTGAAACCTTTCTTCAGGAGTCAGCAGAGGGCCAGTTTCATGCAATTCAGCTACAGAGCTTTAACCAGGAGAGCAGGGATAGATTTAACAGGTAGTAAATTAAAGAGAGAAAATAAGAACAGTTCAATTAGCCTGTTGTTCATAAAAGGGCTCATTTAGTTGTGTTTACTGTGTTAAATGTTTTAATTGAACAGTGTCCCTGCCTATAAAACAAAATTAAAAAAGACATCTTATGTTGTTAGATTGAAGAGCCAACTCCTTGACGAGGTCATCCAAAGCCTGAAGAGCCGGTTCAAGAGCTTGGAGTCTGACAAAATCCTTCAGGCGGCTGCAAGGTTGGTGGACCCAAGGGAGTGGCCCACAGAGGTGGCAGAGCTGGCCAGCTTTGGAGCGGACCATCTACATGTGATCACAGAACACTTTGCAGAGATACTGGATAGAGCGGGCTGTGACAGGAGTCAGGCAAGACACCAAGAGTGGCCCAGTGCCAAAGTGGTCATAAAAGCGCTGCCCCAGGCTCAACAAAGCAAGGTATGGGCAGACTTTTTTAAAGATCCTGACAGGCTACAGAGCTTCCCCAACCTGCTGATGGTGGTTGAGCTAATCCTCGTGCTCCCACTCTCCACTGCTGCCTGTGAGCGTGGCTTCAGTGCAATGAAACGCATAAAAACAGACTGGCGTAGCAGCCTTGCCGTTGATATGCTGTGGAAACTGCTATACATTAGCATCGAGGGGCCAGCAGTTGCAAACTTCAATGCGGAACGTGTTGTAGGACGATGGCTGTCAGCAGGTCAGAGGGCACGTCGGGTGTGAGAGGATTATTAGTTGTTTTTTTAGATGTCAGTGATTCTTGAGAAGTGGGACAAAACAGGGTGCAATGTTGAAAAAATACAAACCCTATGTTTCTGCAAATTACTGTAAAATGTAATGTAATGTAAAATATTCTAAAACTACACTTATCAGAGCCTGTCTGACTCTAATGTACTCTGCAGAGGTAGAATTTGACAAGAGGTCCTTCAAAGTGACAGCTGCCCCTTATTTCGCCTGATTTTATTAAATTTTACATAATGAAATGTCTTGACGGTGTTGACTTACAGTAAAGTGGTCCCACCACTTAGAATCCTTATAAAACATGAATGTCTTGTAGAAAAATGTTTTTTATTGATATGAGAGATTATTTGTGTGTTGCTTTTGATGAAAAAATTCATACATTGTAAATAAAGATCAAATATAACAATTTACTTCAGTCTTTGTCGTTATTTGATAACCACTAATAAAAAAAACTATTTATATTTGGGGCCAGTGAAAATTGACTTCGGGCAAGTAGAATTTAGACCCACTGGCCCGAAAGGGCCAGTGGAAAAAAACCTTAGCGTTGAGCCCTGCAATATCATTATGCCAACGGTTCTGTATATTGCATTTTTTGATTTATTGCGATTCTGTTGTATTGTGCTATCCGGTTTTCCAGTGATTTTTCTGGTTTTGTGTTTAATATTGGACAATGCAGAGAGAGATTGATTTCAGATGTTCAAGAGAGTAGCTCAATATGTTGGACATTAACTTATTTGCACACACACACACACACACACACACACACACACACACACACACACACACACACACACACACACAATTATCTTAAAAGTACTACAGACATGAGATTGGTATCAACTTTTTCCTAGAAAGTAAATTAAAAAAAATCCATAATTTTAAAAAGTATTTCTTTAATGAAAAAGGTATTGTGTGTCTCCGGGTTGAATGCTGCTATTTATAAACAGGTCTTTGTTCAATCCTTTTGAGTATCAAGTCCTAAATATTGCAAGATGTCGGCATTTAACTTGGATAATTTGTTCGTTTCATCCCACATGTGCAAGTAATAGATACGTTTAAGAGCGTTCAGTGGTTGTTACCATGCAGAAAACAGAGAGACACAACAGTTATTAATAGGCCTTTAACAATACAGAGCAATTCTGGAGTTATAATGGTGGTGAATTACCATATAATACAAATTGGATGCCTTTTTATTCCAAATCTAATCAAAGCAAGGCAAGTTTATTTCAGATCAAATTTGTGGATAATTAAACACAATCTCCTCTATAAACATCTATATTTCCCCTGTGCTCCCTCCAGGTTTGAGAAGGGCCGCATCTACAGCTACATCGGCGAGGTGGTTGTGTCAGTGAACCCGTATCGAGCCATGAACATCTACGGCCGAGACACGGTGGAGCAGTACAAAGGCCGGGAGCTGTACGAGCGCCCGCCGCACCTGTTCGCCATCGCAGACGCTGCTTACAAAGCCATGAAGAGACGCAACAAAGACACCTGTATAGTCATCTCAGGTAACTAGGGACAAGACCCCCGGGCAAGACGCACACACACACTCTCTCTTTCTCTCTCTCTCTCTCACTCACTCACTCACTCACTCACTCACTCACTCACTCACTCACTCACTCACTCACTCACTCACTCACTCACTCACACACACACACAGACAGACAGTCATCCTGTTCAGTGTAGAACTTACATATACTGTAGTTACAACTTAAAGCCCCTGGAAACCTGGTCTTAAATAGTATAAGTCATTATATGATATCACAGTTGGGTGTGTCAATAAGCTTTTATAAACATCTGATTGAGAATAAATGTTCATAAATATTATCAAAGCTTTTGTTTTTATAGAACGTTCAGGCAGAGAACTGCTGTGATTGGTTCAAAAATGCTTATCATGTCATCAGAAAGAGAGCATAGCCCATAGCCTCATCAAAATCAAATTTCTGTAAGTTAAATGACAATATCTTTCATTTGGATTGATAAATATGCCTCTAACTCTTTCCAGATGCTTTACTATCATGCAACAAAACTCCCCACATTACATAGTTAGAAGGATTTTGTGGATTTGGGTTTACAGGGGCTATAGGATTTTTTTCTGAGCATTTTATTTTGGTCCTTTCTACCTCATTTCTATAATATAAAATATCAATGTCCTTCTTTAATAATTCCTTGTTTCTTTGCACGCTAAGGTTTTTCTTATCCTGAGAGGAGTTAAGGGAGAAAGACTTCCTGAAAAATATTTGATAAAATCTCTGTTAAAGTTAAAAATAAACCCAGATATTTCACGTGGTCCCAAGCTGTGTTTTAGTATGGAGACACATAGAGGATGAAACGCCACCCGGTGGTCAGAAGGGTGAACTGAGCTGCTCTAAAAACACACGGCCTAAAAATAAAAAATAAAAAGTATACAGCCCTGGAAAAAATGAAGAGACCAGTCTGGATTTTTCTTAAATCTTTATCTCTATATGACAATATTTTTATTGTGAATTTGGTAGAAATGTTGTCAGTAGTTTATGTTATAGAATCAAAATGTTAATTTTACTCAAACATATGCCTATGAATAGTAAAACGAGAGACACTGAACATTTGGACTGGTCTCTTAATTTTTTACGGAGCTGTATACATATATATAAGATGTGCCGGGGATTTCTATGGACACAAATCATTGTTTTACAGTACTGATTGAATGTGTATTAGGTCTACTTTATCACTGCACCAGCTTAACATTTCAACTGCAAAATATAATGTATGTTTGACACAGAAAATATGGATTACGTTTTTCAAAAGACTCTCTGTACTGTGTTTATTGTTTGTCACAGGGGAAAGTGGAGCAGGAAAGACAGAAGCCAGCAAGTACATAATGCAATACATCGCTGCTATCACCAACCCCAACCAGAGGGCGGAGGTGGAAAGGTGAGCTGCTATGACAATGTTAAACTTGAACACACTGCACTGTATGCACACATTTGATTTGATTTATTAGGATCCCCATTAACAACACATCGGAGTGAGAGCTAGTCTGGGGTCCGAAACATACAATATAGACAACAGACACAGGCTTAGTTTGGTGACAGAACTATGTCTATACAACTATAATGTATATAATATTATATATTATATACATATAGGGTTTTTTCCTTTATTCTTATTATGCATAGTTAAAAGTGGAGTCAGTGATTCTTGAGAACGCTTGCTGTCAAAATCACTTTTTTGTCTACATTTTTTGTGAATATCTACTCACGATCATCTACCTGACTGTACTGTGTGTGCACTGATACAAAAAAATCATTGAGTTAGTCCACAGCCCAGGCTCTGTAAACAGGCATGTTGCTAGCCCCCTTTGTTTACATACCAGTTTACAAACCCTATCAAAATCACTTAAAACAAACAGGTATGGACAGGTAGTGGAGAAACTAAATGATTTTGACAACCAGCGGTCTCCAGAATTGCCGACTCCACCTTTAATTGTTACGGGTCATTTTTAAATTCCTATCAAACCTATATCAGTTACAAGTAGATTAATCCATGTTAAAATCCATGGATTAATAATGCCAGTAATCAAAGTCTCTTCGGTCATATAGTGAGATATCACAGCTTAAGGCGTTGGGTCACTGATAACTGTGTGTGTGTGTGTGTGTGTGTGTGTGTGTGTGTGTGTGTGTGTGTGTGTGTGTGTGTGTGTGTGTGAGTGAATATGGGCTGATCCTTTATCAGAGAAACTGCACCTCATTACATAATGGTCGTATTTACGTGTGACAAAATCGTAAATAAAGATAAACTAAGTAGAAACCAAGAGATAAGCTTTGATTCAGTGCAAAGAAAATGTGGGTCAGAGCTCAACATAAGACTTCAGCTTTAGGTTGGCTTCATGGCGTATGCAAACCGCTGCTATTGGAACTATAAAATATATTTTATCTACAATATAATTTGTTCCTTACAAATGTACAAACACTGAACAAACAGTGAGTAGGTAATATTAAATAACTATGTTTGGAATAGGATAATATATTTTATAAAATGTTTTAACAGAATAGGAAAGGGTGGTTAGAAGATTGTAGCACGATTTGCAGTAAAAAACACACTCGCATTATGTTGATTGTGTTACATTTTCATCACCACAATCTATCACCTTTAAATAAACTGTACAGTCCTGTATTGATGTCCTGATTTATTTTGAATTGCCTCATTGCATATTTCCAGTCTTTCTTAAATCTTTAAAGGTTGGGTGAGCGAGCCACTGCGTTTTTTTTAACAGAGCCTAGGCTGTTTATAATCACCCAACTTTTTTTCAGCGTTCACACACTACAGAAAGGTAGCGGATGGTGAGTAGATATATTAGCTGAAAGTGTGTTCTGGAATACAAGCTCTGAGCTGCTGCCTTTGTAACCTATAACAGCGGCTAAAGCTCGGCTCGTCCATTGTATTCTGCACAAAAAAAAGTGAATTTTTTTTTAAAGATTTTTTAACTTTTTTTTCCACTCAATAAAGGAAATGTGTTAGATAGGACATCCGAGATGAAATAGCAATATTCATTTCTTAACTGAATGTAAAGTTTGTAAGAGTTTAGAGCATATTTAGAGAATAGTTTAATAATAATATCCTGAAATGCAATAATTTTGTCCAGGATAAATTGTGGCATGAATTGTTTCACATCATCCCATCATGGCTAATACAGAAGATTATTTTTTTAAGATACGCTAGATAACATTCATACGTAACCCAGGCCAGCGTTAGGTTGTATAATGATGTTGCCTAACACTTACTGTGGCTTTATTGCTTTATTGCCTTTATTTCTGTAATTTAAGTTCAAGAGATGTGTTAGATTAGATAACATTGTTGGAATGGACTCACAGACGTTCAAGTTATATAATGGTGTTAAAAATGTTACTGAATAGGGGCGCCCTTAGCTCAGTTGGTAGGGCTGTCTCTACACTATCAATAAAGCATAAAAATGCCAAAAACAAATCTTAAAAAAAAAAAAAAATATGTTACTGAAAATATCTTGTCTTTATTTTTCACTGTAGTAGTGTGAATGTCAATAGTTAGCCTGCTATCGGTGTATGAATGTGTGTGTGAATGGTAACGTGTAAATGGGAACAGGTCTCCCTTGAAAAAATAGTGTCCGGTCTCAATGGGATTTACCTGTAGAAAATAAATAGAAAAAAAGTAGTAAAATAAATGAATAAATAAATAAATAAAGTTCGGAAACTAATAGATTATAAACAACAATTTTCATTGATGACTTGACAATGAAGTGAGATTGAAGCAGAGGGATCACATAGCAAGTACCGCAGTCAAGTCCCATTTATACAATGTGTATAATAAGGCGGACATCATTCACTCCTTCCAACAGCATGCTGTATATACTGACCGCTCCCAGAAGATTACTATCCACTAGAGATGGTATTAGCTATATAGTCAGAATCAGAATCTTTTATTGTCAATGGACAGTGTAAAACAAAATTGTAGCAGCATCCAAGTATACACACTAACACAAAATATAAAAATAGTAGTAGTGTCTTTCTAATTAGTGTGTATCAGGGGAAACTGTGAAATACAGTAAAAAACAACTTCCCAAGCTGAATTGGAGACCATTCTGAATTCATACAAGCGATTCTGTATTATTAATTCTTCTTGGCCTGTTACCACATGTATTGTTTTCTCATTTCTGGCCACTTGGGGGCAGCAGAACAAGCTATTAACACAACAGCATCATCTTATTAAGTTAATATTGTGAACTGCTTAGCAATCAAATGCCTATATGTACTGATTATTTATTTTTTATTTTTTTCTAAAGATTATTTTTTGCTATTTTCAAGCTTTATTAGATAGTACAAAGTTGGAATGGGGAGACAGAGAGGGAGGGGGGATATTCATTTAAATTTAAATTACATTTTTAATTTACCTAGTGCACAGCTTAAACTTAATTCTATCTGTGTCCCTCTTTACAGGGTGAAAAACATGCTGCTGAAATCTAACTGTGTGCTTGAAGCCTTCGGGAACGCTAAGACCAACCGCAACGACAACTCCTCGCGCTTCGGTAAATACATGGACATCAACTTTGACTTCAAGGGAGATCCCATAGGAGGACACATCAACAACTACCTGCTGGAGAAGGTAAGGGCACTAGGAATGGTCTCAGAGGTTAAGCAAAGGGTAGCGTATGCCCTTACTAGTTAAAGTGGTGCTGCAAACAAAATGGTGTTGTATCTTATATGCAATGACAATAAAACTATCTATCTATCTATCTATCTATCTATCTATCTATCTATCTATCTATCTATCTATCTGTCTGTCTGTCTGTCTGTCTGTCTGTCTGTCTGTCTGTCTGTCTGTCTGTCTGTCTGTCTGTCTGTCTGTCTGTCTGTCTGTCCATAACTGATTTAGTACTATAAAGACTTACTGTATAAGGACATTTGTTTAAATGTGTCATTATAGTTTGTGTTTTTGTAAAGTGGAGTCAGTTCAAGACGCCCTGAAGGGTTGCAGGAAACTTCAAATCCGAGACTATACCACAGGAAATTGAATACTCATTCAGTTTTACAGATTTTGTCAAATCTTGGCAATTTTTTTCATACTAAATACCAGAGGATTTTTCCCCCTTTCAGGCTATTAGAAACACATTTTTTATTGAACTGCTCACAGCTCAACTTGTAACAAATGTAGTAAACAAGAAGAATTATGTGACTTTTTCGTTACTGAAAAAAGTTGCCTTGTCTTTGTTCTGTGCCAATAACATGTGCTGTATATGACAAGTGTTTATTTATTCCCCCAACAGTCCAGGGTCATTTTCCAACAGCCAGGAGAGAGGAGCTTCCATTCATACTACCAGGTGTGTGTGTGTGTGTCTGTCTGTCTGTCTGTCTGTCTGTGCTTGGTCTAATGTGTGTGTGTGTGTGTGTGTGTGTGTGTGTGTGTGTGTGTGTGTGTGTGCTTGTGCGTGTGTGTGTCTTTGCATCTGTGCATTTGCTTCTGAAGAGAGTATGTGCATGTTATTTATTTGTAAACATATCAAAAATTAAACACCATTTACAGCAGTGTTCACGGTTTAATAGACTATATATCTAACAATGTAAAAGCACAGAGTATGTTGTAAGTAAATTGTATGTGTTTTTGACCCTCCACCAGCTGCTTAAAGGAGCTCCAGACACTCTGCTTCGATCCCTTAACATCCAGAAAGACCCCACAGCCTACACCTTCCTCAAGGGCGGAGGACAGATCAAGGTAACCTCACCAAATCAGCCTCAAATAACCTTGTTATTGTAGTGCAAAATTATTTATATAAGCATTGTCAAATCTCCCATCTCTTCGACTTATTGAGCCAATAAAAATGGTTTCTGTGCACTAATTTGTTCTAATTATTTTCCCTATTCATCCTTTTCTCTCTCTCTCTCTCCCTCTCCCCCTCCCTCCCTCCCTCCCTCCCTCCCTCCCTCCCTCCCTCCCTCCCTCCCTTCCTCTCTCTCTCCATCTCTCTCCCTCTCCCCCTCCCTCCCTCCCTTCCTCTCTCTCTCCCTCTCTCCAGTCTTGTATTAATGACAGTGCTGACTTCAAAGCCGTAGCTGACGCCATGAAAGTTATCGGGTTCACGGCAGATGAGATTCAGACCGTTTACAAGATCCTGGCAACAATCCTACATCTGGTACCTCTAGATAACGAGTTTTTACATCATAAAAAAATACATAATATATATATCAATATACTCAAGATAACTATGAATCAAAGCTCATTTCTGAAACCAGCTGTGTCCCAATATGGCTGCTCTAGTCTGTGTTGTATTGTAGATTTTGGACAAATGAGAACCACAGTGGCAAAGTGGACCAGTATGTTTGCCAAAATCACTTATCTCATAACGATCCCGCTACCTGTCCGTACTGGGTGGGCACCAAAGTACGGACAGGTAGCGGATTCTGAGGAGATATTCACTGATTTTGACAACTAGGTGTGGTTAAAAAAATGTGTATTTATTTAAAAATCACGAATTCATTCATAATTTGCAAAAGAAATTGATATTTTTTATTTATTTTCATCGGTTAACAAATCAAACTTTAACCCTCTCCCTCCCTCTCCTGTCTTCAGGGAAACTTAACCTTCGGAGTGGACGGTGACATCACGCTGATAGAGAACACTAAGCTGGTGTCAGTGGTCCGCGCTCTGCTGGACACTAAGGAGGACACGGTGGAGAAAGCTCTGCTCTACCGCACCGTGGCCACCGGACGCGACGTCATAGAGAAACAACACACCACACAGGAGGCCAGCTACGGGCGGGACGCACTGGCCAAGGTGAGTGGTGGGAGGATGGGAATGGGATGCCCAGTGTTCCAAATAGCATAAGCTGATCATAAAAAAAGTATGTGGTCACCATGTAGTATGCTACAATTGTAACATACATTTACTGCTGCACAAAAAAATAAAATAAAAAAACCCTATTACTGGCCAACTGAAGCCTGGGGGGTTGTCACATTCTGCTAAATGTTTTTTCTCTGATTCACACAAACATGAGTCAAACTGTTGTGACTCCACACAGAGGCTGGAGACTGTGGAGAAAGCAGTGTGTGCATGTAGGCAGATCAGGCACCAGCACTGTTGGCTGTGAACTCAAGTCTTACTCACTGGTATTATGACATATCACACTGAGAGATACCCATCTGTAACTGTTAGTGTGTGTGTGTGTGTGTGTGTATGTTTGTGCGTGTGTGTGTTTGTGTTCTGTTATTATTTATCGTTATAATTTCACACTTCCTCTCTCCCCAGCTAGCAGCCAGTTACTCAACTATAAACTAACTATTTATTATGTGTTATTGTGTGTTGCCCAGGCGATGTACGAGCGTCTGTTCTGCTGGATTGTGGGACGGATCAATGACATCATCGAGGTGAAGAACTACGACGCTCGAGTCCACGGCAAGAACACGGTGATCGGAGTCCTGGACATCTACGGCTTTGAGATCTTCCAGAACAACAGGTTGGGATGGGAGAGGATAATCATGGATAATATCACTGTTTAATGTTCACCTATAGGGCAATACCACTAGTTTTTTAAATACTTTCTACTGTCCATTAGTTTGCTTACTTTTATACACCAATTATTTCACCATACTTATTTTTATACAGTACATTCTTACTTACTTTTTCTCCCATTTTCCTTGACATGTGGAAAATAAGTGTTCACCTATAGTGCAATACCACTCAGTTTCTTTATACACCTATTACTGTCCATTGGTTCGCAAATTAAATAACAAGTGTGTGTTTATCAATTCCACATTTTTCTTTTCCGTACATGTACAAACAAATTGTGGAATTGATAAACAGACATCTGTTTTTTCATATGAAAAATACTGGTATTGATAAAAATGAATTGTTATTGGTTAAACTCAATACAATTCCAAACGGCTCAAGGGGTTCACATACTTTCAAGCAGCACTGTATGTTGTTGCCTCCATAACATTCTCTCTCTCTCTGTCTCTTTGTCTTTCAGCTTTGAACAGTTTTGCATCAACTACTGTAACGAGAAGCTGCAGCAGCTCTTCATCCAGCTGGTGCTGAAGCAGGAGCAGGAGGAGTACCAGAGAGAAGGCATCCCCTGGAAACATGTACGCACTGCATTTAGTTCCTATGTGTATGTAGGGATTGTTGGTTCCTGTGGTGTTTTTAACCCGTTCAAATCGCTCTTCCATTCCAATTGACTTAAGTTTTCCAGGATACTTGAGAGGTTGTGATTAGATATTCCCACATCACACCCAAAAATTAAATTGTGTGGACCTTAAACAACTCCAGCAAGTTTTACTGCTGTGATGTTTAAGCCAATAAACTGAATATAGGAACTTTCCAAATAGCACTGAGGAAAATTCATCAACTTCGACCTTGAAGTTGGTTGGACTACTTGTACTCACAATACATGTCAAAGTATTAAGCTTGCTATGTGTATATATGTATTAATGTCTTATGCCTACTAATTTTATATATACAGTATCTCACAAAAGTGAGTACACCCCTAACATTTCTTCAAATATTTCATTATATCTTTCCATGCGACAACACTGAATAAATGACACTTTGATACAATGTCAAGTAGTCAGTGTACAGCTTGTATAACAGTGTAAATTTACTGTCCCCTCAAAATAACTCGACACACAGCCATTAATGTCTAAACTGCTGGCAACAAAAGTGAGTACACCCCTAAGAAAAAATGTCCAAATTGGGCCCAAAGTGTCAATATTTTGTTTTGCCATCATTATTTTCTAGCACTGCCTTAACCCTCTTGGGCATGTAGTTCACTAGAGCTTCACAGGTTGCAACTGGAACCCTCTTCTACCCATTCATGACGACATCAAGGAGCTGGTGGATATTAGAGTCCTTGCGCTCCTCCATCTCCCGTTTTAGGATGCCCCAAAGATGCTCAATAGGGTTTAAGACTGGAGACATGCTTGGCCAGTCCATAACCTTTACCCTCAGCTTCTTTAACAAGCCAGTGGTCGTTCGGAGGGGTGTTTGGGGTCGTTATCATGTTGCAGTACTGCCCTGCGGCCCAGTTTATGAAGGGAGGGGATCATGCTCTGCTTCAGTATGTCACAGTACATGTTAGAATTCAATGAACTGTAGATCCCCAGTGCTGGCAGCACTCATGCAGCCCCAGACCATGACACTCCAACCACCATGCTTGACTCTAGGCAAGACACACTTGTCTTTGTACTCCTCACCTGGTTGCCGCTCCACACTCTTAACACCATCTGAACCAAATAAATGTATTTTGGTCTCATCAGACCACAGGACATGGTTGCAGTAATCCATGTCCGTAGTCTGTTTGTCTTTAGCAAACTTTTTGTGGGGTTTCTTGTGCATCATCTTTAGAATAGGCTTCCTTCTGGGATGACAACCATGCAGACCAGTATGATGCAGAGTGCGGCGTATGGTCTGAGCACTGACAGGTTGACCCCCCACCCCTTCAAGCCCTTCAGCAATGCTGGCAGCACTCATACGTCTATTTTCCAAAGCCAACCTCTGTGTACGACGCTGACCATGTGCACTCAACCTTCGTAAACTGGGCCGCAGGGTGGTATTGCAACATGATAACGACCCCAAACACACCTCCAAGACGACCAGTGGCTTGCTAAAAAAGCTGAGGGTAAAGGTTATGGCCTGGCCAAGCATGTCTCCAGACCTAAACCCTATTGAGCATCTTTGGGGCATCCTCATATGGAAGGTGGAGGAACGCAAGGTCTTTAATATCCACCAGCTCTGTGATGCTGTCATAAATGGGTGGAAGAGGGTTCCAGTTGCAACCTGTGAAGCTCTAGTGAACTACATGCCCAAGAAGGTTAAGGCAGTGCTGGAAAATAATGGTGGCCACACAAAATATTTACACTTTGGGCCCAATTTGTAAATTTTTTCTAAGGGGTGTACTCACTTTTGTTGCCAGCAGTTTAGACATTAATGGTTGTGTGTCGAGTTATTTTGAGGGGACAGTAAATTTTCACTGTTATACAAGCTGTACACTGACTACTTTACATTGTATTAAAGTGTCATTTATTCAGTGTTGTCCCATGGAAAGATATAAAGAAAAATGTGAAGAAATGTGAGGGGTGTACTCACTTTTGTGAGATACTGTATATTAATGTCTATTTCTATTTCTATTTATGCCTTTGCCACCAGATTGATTACTTCAACAACCAGATCATCGTGGACCTGGTGGAGCAGCAGCATAAGGGGATCTTCTCTGTGCTGGATGAAGCTTGTATGAACGTCGGCAAAGTCACAGACGAGGTTTTCCTCCAAGGACTCAACGGGAAACTGGCCAAACACGTCCACTACACCAGCCGCAAGGTAGGGGCCAGGGAATACAGAATATAATAATAGAGAATTAGTATTGGTTTTGGCTTAAACTTATAGAGAAATTTGACTTTTGATGCACAGTTTACACTTATTCAGCTACATTCAAAAGTCTAAATGGGTTCTTGGGTTTTGTATCACATAGTTCTCTACGTTTCCTTTCACATGCATTGAGTACACTCTTAAATAACATACATTACATTTACACTATTTTATACTTTTGAAGGCAAGGTAGGGACACGGAAATACAGACTTAAATGCATTGAAAAATTCAGGAAATACAGATGTTTTTAATTATTGTTGTTTTTGGCATTAACTTATAGAGAATAGGTGACTTTGGCTGCCCAATTTACACTTTTTTTTTATAGCTTAAATCAAAAGTCTAAATTCTCCCGAGCTGTTTTTTTTCAATGAGTTTTTACCACACTTTATACTCTCTCTTGTGTTTTCTTTCACATGCATTGAGTGCACTTGTTAATTACGTGAATTTACAATATTTTTACAATATAAGACATACATTGCAACGTCAGTGTGTCTGTGTTTGAAGGGCAACAATAATGCAAATTGGGTATTGACAGAAATAAATTACTATTGTATACCGATTAGATTATAATCAGTTGTTTTTAAGTCCTTTACCAAGAAAAATCCAAATCATTTAATGGTTCTAGCTTCTCAAATGTGAACTTGTACTGTTCATATTTGCCTTAAAAAAACACAGATAAGGGGGGCGCCCTTAGCTCAGTTGGTAGGGTGTCCCCCCCCCCATGGGCCTCGGCCAGCAGCGGACCCGGGTTCGATTCCAGCCCGCGGTCATTCTCTGCATGTCACTCCCCTCTCTGCCCCATTTCACCTCTGTCTCTACACTATCAATAAAGCATAAAAAATGCAAAAATGCAAAAAAAAATCTAAAAAAAAAAAAAATAAAATAATGATTTACTTCTGGGTTTTGAACAAAGTATCAGGTAAAGATTCTTACATTTTATAGACTAGACAATCAATCACTTAATCAGAAAAGGATCATTGACAAATTCATCTATAATAAAATCAATTAAATTGTTGCAGCTAAGCCTTACTCGTAACACTGAACATATACTCATACAATCTTTGATGGGTCTTGAGTCATGAAATTGGATTTGTATCACATATTACTAGCAAACATAATTAACCAAGCAAAATCCATAAAACGAACAATAAACCTTAACGTACATAAACGTCTAGTAATAAAATCAGATTGTGGTGATTCTGGGATGGTGCTGCTATGGTAACCGGAGAACAGCAGAGGGCAGATTACAACCGCCATTAACGCCAGAGAAGAAGACAAACAAATCTTGTTAGTTTAAATAATCAGAAAGGCTTACAGACTAATTCACTCTAATGGACGGACACGCACACGCACACACACACACACACACACACACACACAGACTAACAGACGCATACACGCACACACACGCACTCAGACACACGCACACACACACACACACACACAGACAGACAGACACACAGACTAACACACACACACACACTCACACACACACACACACACACACACACACACACACACACACACACACACAGACACAGAGACTAACAGACGCACACACACACACTCACACACACACACACACACACACAGACTAACAGACGCACACACACACACACAGAGCGAGCAGCCAGACATAACATATTATAATAAGCCAATTTACGTTGCTATCGCCGACGGGTTTCTGCTTGGGATCGGATGACTGAGATAATGTGATAATGTGATTGTCGCTCATCCTCTGTTAACGTACTAAAGGGTCAGTGTGTGTGTTTCAGTGAGTCTGCTGATGTTGAACATGGAAAAGGTTGTTTAGGACATCGGACGATAAGCAGTGGTGGATCGGAGGAAGCTTTCAGATCATTTATATCTATCAGTAAAAGTACAAATGACAAAATGTAACAAGTATAAGTCCTGCATTGAAACAGTACCTAAGTTAAAGCATGTAAATGTAATCAGGACAATGTACTTTAAAAAAAATATTTTAAATAAAACTTTTTTTATATATATATTTATTATACATATTCTATTTAGTTTTATTCAGAAATGTACGTTTTGGTTCGTCAAAATGAGAATGATTAAAGGGGGAAAAATAGGTTAAAAAACTAAGGATATTAAAAAAAGTCAAAATTGTCCAACTAAGGCATTCCAATCAGAAAAAAACTTGTATTTAAGTACAATACTTGAGTTAATATACTGACATTATAGACTTCAAACCATCGCAGCATTGTCTTAAATAACTGCAGTTCTCTCTATGGACACAAGGGGGCACCATCTGTCAGAGACAGTGAGCAGGAGACTGACTCAACACTTTGCTGTAGTGATGTCACTGCCAGCCAATGGGAGCGGACTGTACATCTCCGGAGCCTTGCTGGTAGAAATGCATGTCAGGAGGGAGTGGATGTGTTTACAGGTTTATGAGGGGAAGTGGGTAATGCAGTGAAAATGTGTTATAGGCAAGGCAAGGCAAGGCAAGGCAAGTTTATTTCTATAGCACAATTCAGACACAATTCAGGCCACTCAAAGTGCTTCACAGGGTCACGAAATACATCAAGCATAGAACACACATTAGAAAAGTGAATAAAAAAATAAATAAAAAAAGGTAAACTCTACCTAGATATACAATACTTTAACGGCAATTCGTAGGCTTCCTGGCAACTTACTATATGTTCCCATGTGATGCAAAGACATATCTTTAGCCAACCCAATAGGGAATGGACACTGCAGTTGCTGTTATTACTACTTGTAGTGACAAACCAACTAAAGCATGATTTTTGTTGAAGTTAGAGGTGCAGTTTGTAAGGTCAATTTGAGTTTTTCAGAACAGACTTGGTAGAATTGGAATATAGTATAATCATCATGTTTTAATTAGTGTGTAATAGCTTGAAAATAAAAGTTTTTCATGACCTTAGAATGAGCCTTTTATATCTACATAGGAGCGGGGCGCTGAGGCCGCCATGTTGCGCCGCCATGTTTCTACAGTAGCACAGAATGGACAAACTTAACGGCCTTATGCGTTTTTATATGTAGTGGGCGTCCTGGGGAAATGCACCTGTTGGAAGACCAAGAAGAAGAAGTACTATAGAATAAATAACTAAATACATCTTCACCTCATCACTTGATATTGTGGAAAGACTTGAGGCAGTGGTGGATGATGCCATCTTTAGTAACTAGCTTCTTGTCCTTGAAGGCCACCGTAGCTTCTGTACATTCGCCAAACGAGATGGGGAGACACTGAGCATTGCAATCTAGAATTTCAGCACTAGATGCCACAAAATACTCCAATATTACACACACACACACACACACACACACACACACACACACATCCCCCCACCCACACACAAACACACTAACACACACACACACACACACACACACACACACAGGCACACACACACACACACCCCCCCACCCACCCACACACACACACACACATTGATCTGTAAATAAAGCTATGGTTGAGTCAGTATGGGGTGAAGCTGGCACTGTGCTGCTGTAGGGCTGTATTGATTCATGAAGCCTCCGTTTCCTCCTCACCATATCTGAGTCAATATCCCCCCTACTGTCGCCCTTCTGTCCAGCCCTGACCGGTTTCTCTAGCTGCACAGATCAAAAGAAAACAGAGATATGAAGGGTTGACATATATAAGGCTTAGGCTGTGTATATGTACTAAAATGGAGATCTTGGACATACAGCCCCGGAAAAAAATTATTAAGAGACCAGTCTGGATTTTTCTTAAATCTTCATCTCTACATTACTTAACGGAAATGCTCTTAAATGGCAATATTTTTTGGGGGGAATTTGGTAGAAATGTTGTCAGTAGTTTATATTATAAAACCAAAATGTTCATTCTACTTATACATATGCCTATAAATAGTAAAACGAGAGACACTGAATATTTGGAGTGGTCTCAGAAATTAAGGCAAGTTTATTCCTATAGCACAATTCAGACACAAGGCCATTCAAAGTGCTTTACAGGGGCATGAAATACATCAAGACTAGACATTAGAAATTGCATTTAAGAGATTTTAAAAACAAAGAAAATACATCAAGATTCAAGATTAGACAGTAAACATACAGACAGCGATGTGGAATGGCTGCAATGAGACTTACATGACTGACAGAAGGGTTTAAACGTGCAGATTTCCAGCTGTTATTTCCGATATTGGTCTGAATCAATATTAGCCAGAGATGTTTTTTGTCTTCTTCCCCTGTACTCACTGTCTGTCTGTCTGCGGTTAGTCCTGTTGCCAGGCAACATTAACATAATGGACTCTTTGTCAGGAAGTAGTGTGAATTGTTTGGGGGCCTCAGTAGACCTCTGGGCATTACGAGGCTGATGTAGCACACATTAATATTAGAAGTAGCAATTCAAAAGTTGAGTTCTGATAGGGCGTCCCCCCCACGGGCCTCGGCCAGCAGCAGACCCGGGTTCGATTCCAGCCCGCGGTCGTTCTCTGCATGTCACTCCCCTCTCTGCCCCATTTCAACTCTGTCTCTACACTATCAATAAAGCATAAAAAAAATGCCAAGAAAAAAAAAGTTGAGTTCTGATGTTCTGCATTCATACAGTTCAAAGCTGATCATAAACCTATATGCAGTTGTGTATATGTGTTGCACTAAATCAGAATTGCTGTGTCTCAACATGTTCTTAACAAATGAGTGTATAATAGGTCTCACTCATTTGTTAAGAAAAGTTTGAGAATTAATTAGTGTACGAGTCCTGCCAACTCCGGTCTCATTTATACATTATATCCAGTTATATAATAAATATAAGCCAATCTGTTTCTGCTTCAGTGTTGAGGATTTGAGAGCCTCACTGCCGAGAACAGACAACAGAAGAGTCTGAGTCATCCGCATCTATTCCCGGAGATGTTCCTGTAACTAGATCTGGGCAGTGTGTGTCTGCAGTTATATATATAAACATATTACAGTTACATATAATATGTTAACATCCTCCTTCAATGACAAAAAAGTATTTTGTCAACAAATGTTCTCCATAATCACTGACTCCACCTCATAATGACACATTACTGTTTCAGTGGACAGAGCATTCACACACTCACTCACTCACTCACTCACTCACTCACTCACTCACTCACTCACTCACTCACTCACTCACTCACTCACTCACTCACTCACTCATACACACACGCACACGTTGCCACAGCCACGTTCCTAAAACAGATCATACATAATCAGGAGTAAATTGATCTCTGACACATGTTGTTGCTTCTACACAAACGCTTCACATCTCAACATGTCGTGTTGTTTTGCATTCTGGTGAAGAGATATTATTATTTATATTGAATCGGCTTCCAGGCTTCTCATCACGGTTATGAATTAATCAGTTGTTTTGATCCATATGGAGCGTGTGTGTGTGTGTGTGTGTGTGTGTGTGTGTGTGTGTGTGTGTGTGCATGTGTGCCTGTGGGCTGTTTACAGAGACGTCTAACTCTAACCTGATAGGAAGCGCTTCAATCTGATGTGCTGTCTGGTGACGCCTCAGTAGGATTCTGTTTGTTATGCATTGGTGCAGTAAAATCCGTCTCCAGTTATTTTTTATATATATTTTTTGGGCATTTTTGCTTTATTAAACAGATTTGTAGAGACAGAGATGAAATGGAAGACATACAGAAACACGCAGTTTCATAATTTCATTTTATTTTTTACTATTTTTGACCTAAAAATAGTAAAAAAAAATAAAATTTGCCATTTTATATGAGTAATACAGCTTTTTACACAGTTTGCACCACATGTTATTCTTTATTCTCTTATTGATTAATCGCCTAAAAATAGCTCAATTATTGTCCATAAACTATTGGAAACACAGTCTCCTGCTGTCACTATGAACGTTCATGCAAAGCTGCACAGCTATGTGTCATTATGCAGCCTTTTTCTTTCTCTTTGCATCTCACATGTACAGATGCAGAATACCAATAGGATGTGAAGTGTGTGTGTGTGTGTGTGTGTGTGTGTGTGTGTGTGTGTGTGTGTGTGTGTGTGTGTGTGTGTGTGTGTTGCTAATCAGCGAGATGCTCCGTTCGTTCGTTATCTCCAGGGAGACTCAAGGTCATCGGTGGCAGCGAGGACACTCAGAGAAATGTGACTGAGGTTTACAGCGGCGTTAAAGCAGTGGGTTTAGTATACAGCAGTTTAGTTATGACATAAGTCTCACACTCATATGTTTGTGTGTGTGTGGCTGGATACTCAATGTTTTAAGGCACTGCGGGTGGATAGGATAACAACTAATAGATAACATTATGAACCTTTTGCCAGTTGATTACTTACATTAGAAATAATTATTTTTCGTTTTACAATGTTTTCCAGAAATGTTTGAGTGAATATCAAATCTGGCAATATTTAAGTAACACACACACACACACACACACACACAAAGTGTCTGTGAGAGACCTCCAAAAAAGCGCTATAGAGTATAAATCCTATAAATTATTATTATTATTATTATTATTATTATTATTATTATTATTATTATTATTATTATTATTATTATGCATTCATTTGCATCTGTTTAAAAAGCAAACATGTAGATGATGGGTAAAGCCAGAATCTAAAGTTTTTACCGAACAGATTTAAGATAGAACCTTTTTCCATTTTATAAGTTTATGATGTAAGTGCTTTAGAAGTTGAGATTGTTGCTTCAGGGTTTTGAAAAAAAAAACTAATGTTGAGATAATGGCCGTTAAAGATGGTTGTATAGGAGAAATATACAGACACAAAGTTGAGGGTTTAGTCAAATAAACCTAAATATAAATTGTGGACCTTTTATTCTATATACAAGTATGAAATAAAACAAATGATGGAAGCAAAATAGCCAAAATTGTCCAGTGCTTGAAAAAAAAACTGTATATTTTTTGCCTGGCGTGTCTCTCCTTAATACCCGGCCAGCTGCCAGTCAGAGCATTGGGCACCAAATGTAAAACCCATCTCCTCCTGTCCCGTCTGGGTTTAATCCCTCCGTCCCACTGTGAGTTACTGACAGGTTGGGACACCATTAGACGTTACCCATCGGGGGGGGGGGGGGGGGGGGGGGCTGGCTTCTCTCCCTCATGGATGTCTGTTTAGTTTATTTAATGGTATTTTATGTTTTTTTGTGTACTTGTTGCTTATCAGGT